>MU226046.1:2680264-2698086 GCA_018584345.1 Thuja plicata
CACATTTAGCAATGTGTTTTGTAACCTTTAACAGGGTTGGCTCCTAGCAAAGCTCACTTCAGAAGAGTGAAAACTTGGTAGCATGTTACTGGTGGTTTTTCCCAATTTGGGTTTCCACATTAAATACTGGTGTCAACTTGTGTGAATGTTTAAGTTTTTTTTTACTGTTAAGTTTCTACAAGATGATTACATTTGAACAATAAACTACATATTTATATTGTTGACTTATGCTATTGTTTTTGAGCAGATCTGAGTTGTTTAAAGTGCTATAAAGTTTTAATTGGTACATCTAGACCTAAGGATAACTCATTCACCCCCCCTCTTAGTTATTCTAAATTCATTCTAACAATTGGTATCAGAGCTTTGGTCTCTTGAAAATAGTTTGAAGGTACTTGGAGCAAAAGATCAAGATGTATAAAAAGGAGGTACCAAAGTTGAACAAAGATAACTTCCCTGCATCGCAGAATTTGATGAAATTACATCTAAATGGTATTGGTGATGTTGCTAAGCACTATATTGAACATGATTATGTAGTCCCAATAACACCTCTCACCGTTGAACAGTTAAGAGAAAATCAGGAACACAATCAAGTAATGTTGGAGATTGCATCATCTCTGAGCTATCCTAAATTTGAAGACATAAAGAACTGTACAAATGCAAAGAAGATGTTGGATACCCTAGAAACTATCTATGGAGGAGATACAAATGTGCTGAGAGCCAAATCTGAAAGTTTAAGATGTAAGTTTGATGAAATCAAAATGTAAGAAGGAGAAAATATAGTTCAATATTGTGGTAGGATAAAACAAGTTGTGAATGTTATTGGAGGAGCTAATGGAACCATTGATGATAAAACCATTATGATAAAGGTACTGAGAACTCTTCTTCCATTATACGCTATTTGAGTCTCTACAATTCAAGAATTTAGATGTACTCCTAATAACAATTTGACTTTAGAAGGTCTAGTAGGAAGACTTACTGCATTTGAGATGTCAAATTTTGATAACTTTACTCCACAAGCTATTGATTCTGCATTCAGATCCCATTTGGTCCTTAACAAATCAAAGAAAGGAAAGAAATGTGTAAACAGTGACAGTGACACTACAGATGATGACCTGGAAGAACTTGAGGCACTTATGGCAAGAAGACTATCTAGAGGAAAAGGAAAATTCAAAGGTAAACTTCCTATCATTTTTTTTTCATGTAACAAAGTTGGTCATATTGCTGCTAGATGTCCTAATAAGAATGAAAAATATAAAAGAAGGGATAGCAAGTACAAAGATAGAAAGGATGACTGAGACTTCAAAAAGTATAAGGATTACAAAGACAAAGGTAAGAAATCTTGCTATATAGCCAAAAAAATCTTCTTACATTGGAACTAATAATTCTAATGAAAATGATATAGAAGTTGTGTATGTTGCTATGAAAAATGATTCTGATGATGATGAGAAAACTGCACTAATTTCTTATATGGGTAAAGGTGACCATTAGATTATTGATAGTGGTTGTTCACATAACATGACTGGTGACAAGGATAAATTTGAAACCTTAGATCAATGCAATGGTGGTTATGATAAATTTGGTAATGATGCACCATGTCTTGTTAAAGGGAAAGGATCAATTAACTTGACTGACAAGATCAGATGTGATAATGTATATTGGGTTGATGATCTTAACTATAATTTATTGAGTGTTACACAGCTGAATACCTCTTGTTACAGAGTTGAATTCCATCAAAAGAAGGAAAAGAGCTATGATGCCACTAGAGAACTAGTTGGAAGTGGAGAGAAAACAAAAGGTAACTTATTCTATCTAGACTTAGCAGATAAGACATGCTTGTTTGCACAATATAATGATGTTTAGTTATGGCATAAAAGGTTGTGTCATGTAAACTTTGATAACTTGGTAAGCATAAGCAAATTGAAAAAGGTTAGAGGGCTGCCTAAGTTAAAGAAACCTGAAAATGCAATGTGTAAGCAATGTCAATTGGCAAAAATGACTAAATCTAGTTTCAAAAGCAAGACTCATACTTCTGAGGAAATTCTAGAATTGGTTCATATTGACCTTTGTGGTCCCATTGGTGAGAAAAGTTACAGTGGAGATAGATATTTTATTCTATTTTTTGACGATTACTCTAGAATGATGACTTTCATGTTTCTTAAGGAAAAATCTGATGCATTCCAGTTATTTAAGTGGTACTTGGAAAACGTTGAAAAGGAGACGGGAAAAATTCTAAAATGTTTGAGATCTGACCAAGGAGGCAAGTTTATTTCTAATGATTTTAACATGTTCTGCAATGACCGAGGCATAAAAAGATAGATGTCTGCACCTAGGACACCACCACAAAATGGGATTTCTAAAAGAAGAAATAGATCTATCATAGACTATGCCAGAACATTGATGATGGAGAAGAATGTTGCACAAAAATATTGGAGAGAAGTTGTAAGTACATCAATCTATACCCTGAATAGAGTAAAATTCAAGAAAGGTACTAATGCTATAGCTTATAAGCTATGGTATGGATATGCACCTAATGTACGATATTTCAAAGTTTTTGGAAGCAAATATTTTATACTGAAAGATAACAGAAATGGAAAACTTGATGCTAAAGGTGAGGAAGGCATATTTCTTGAATATTCAACTAAAATTAAAGCATATAAGTGTTTGAATTATAACACTAACAAAATTGTGGAAAGTGCAAATGTTAGAATTGATGAATATGTAGAAAGAAATGAAGCAGAAAGTACATAGGAACCTGAAAGTTGCAAATCATTTGTCTATTTAGATGAGGAAGATTCTAATGTATTACCTAAACCTGAGAATGAGGTTTTTGAGCAACAACTAGCACCTACCGAGTCACAGAATGAGGTTGTCGGACAACAGGAGGAAATTGCCAAACTATCTGATGAAGATGTCGATACATAGAATCAACCTAAATTGAACGAGAACAATGAATCTGAAGTAAACAAAGAACCAACTCTAGAAAAGTATGTAAGGAGGCACCAAAAACCTGATCAAATCATAGGATCAAAGGATTCTGCAGTTATGACAAGAAGTAAGTTGAGAGATGGTACATACTTGTTATGTGATTTTGAGCCTAAAACAGTAAAAGATGCCTTAGAAAATGAAGACTGGATACAAGCCATGAATGAAGAGATTGAACAGATTGAGAAGAATAAGACTTGGACACTTGTACCTATGCTGAATGACAAAAATGTAATTGGTACTAAGTGGGTATTCAGAAATAAGTTGAATGAACATGGAGAAGTAACAAGGAATAAAGCTAGACTGGTATGCAAGGGTTATGCACAAGAGGAAGGAATTGATTATGGAGAAACATTCACCCCAGTTGCAAGATTGGAAGGAGTCAAAACCTTACTTGCATATGTAGCCTACACAGATTTTAAAGTTTATCAGATGAATGTAAAGTCAGCATTTCTAAATGGAATATTAGAAGAAGAAGTGTACATTGAACAAGATGATGGATTTTTTTAACAAAGCAAGAGGAACATGGTTTGCGGATTACACAAGGCACTAAATAAACTAAAGAAAGCACCAAGAGCATGGCATGAGAGATTGCACAATTACTTGATAAAGATTGTATTTGTAAGAACCAATGACAATAGCAATCTGTATTTGAAGACAGAACAAAATAAAGGTACTTTATTAGCTGAAAATTTTGTTGATGACATTGTATTTGGTGGACAAGATGTGTTATGCCAAACATTTGCAAAGCAAACTGAATTTGAGATGTCTATGTTTTGTGAAATAAAATTCTTTGTTGGCTTGCAAATATATCAAATGAAGAATGATATCTATATTACTCAATCAAAATATGTCAAGGAGATACTAAAAACTTTTGGAATTGAAGAATCAAAACTAGTGAGTACACGCATGGCTACTGGATAGAAGTTAACAAAAAATGATGATACAAAAGAAGTGAATCAAACCCTTTACAGGACAATGATTGGAAAGCTATGATATGTTGTATATAGTAGACCTGATATTGCTTTGTTTGTTGGAATTGTTACAAGATTTTCTACCAATCCCAAGGAAACTGATATGATGGCAGTAAAAAGAATTCTGAGATATTTGAAAGGAATAGATGAATATGGTCTGTATTACAAAAAGAATGATAATTTTGAGCTCAAAGTTTACACTAACTCTGATTGGGCTAGAAATTTGGATGACAGGAAAAGCACAAGCAAGAAACAGAATTGCACCTCACAATCTACAGTTAAAGCTGAGTATGTGGCAGCAATAGTTAACTACTCTAATATTGTGTGGTTGAAGATAATACTGAAAGGTATGAAAGAAGTGATCACAAAACCAGTTGTTATATATTGTGATAACATGAGTGCCATCAATATTTCTAAGAACCCTGTTATGCACTCTAAGACAAAGCATATAGCTATCAAGTATCATTACTTGAGGGATCTAGTTCAAAACAAGGAAGTGAGACTGGAATATGTGCATACTAAGGAACAGTTAACAGACATATTTACAAAAGCACTATGCAAGGATGCTCATGAGTATCTTTGAGGTAAATTAGGGGTGATCCCCCTAACTGAGGCTAATTAGTTCAAAATGGAACTGTTGCATCAAATGTTATATTCATAATATTTGACACATTGATGCACAGGAAGTCACACTTTAGGATGTTGCCTAAAGCTGTGAAAGAAAGACAAGGACACAAAAGAGGATCATTCATAAGCAAGATGATACTAAGTTAGAATAGAAGAATTTGCATGATAAAGATGTCAACATCTTTGGCATTGTTGTCAAAGAGGGAAAGTTTACTCAAAGAGGGAGAATCTACTATACTTAGAGAAAAAGAGAGAGTTTACTAAAAGAGAGTCTACAGATGAACATAAATAGAAAGATTTCAGTGTGATTATAGACACAGAGGGAGAAATGTTTTACAAGTTGAGAATTAGAATGAAGCTAAAGACATTAATGAATATTTTTTCATATCAAGGAACATAGGAAGACTTTTTGGATTGTATGGTAACTATGTTTTTATAATTATTGTTTCATTGTTTTGTATTGCCATCAATGCCAAAGAGGGAGATTGTTGGAAAGCTACAATGTAAAAAATTATTGTTTTGTCATTGATGTCAAACCTTAACTGGTGAGACTATTGCCATCTATTTGAGTACCATATCTATTGATTGTTGAAGAAGATTTGAAGGCAAGGATGACAAGAAGACCGAGTGAAATGGTTGAGTTATGATAAATTACAAGGGTACTTGATCAGTTGGCACATTGGAAAAGTAATATGTTGTTTATCCATAACACTAAGTCAAGATGTCAGTTCACTGGGAATAGTATATTCCAAGTGAAGTTTCTATCGACTGAGCACCAGTGTATGCCGAGAATAGTTTCTTAGTATCGACCGAGCGCCAGTAAATTGTCGAGGAAAACAATGATGACCGAGTGCAAGAACATAGTGTTGGTTGAGCAACATTATTTTGGTAATTGTTGAGATTAAAGATATCTGGCTGACATAATTAAATTTATTAGGATATGTAAAGTTAATTAAGGATAAGAACGATTGGTCCACACTATTTAAATGTATGGGTAACCGTAATTAATGCATGGATCCAAGATTTAATTAGTGATTACTTTGGAGAAGTAAATTAAATGTAAATGATGGAAAGATCCATTGGATCTAACCTAACCTAAGATCTATGATCTTGATTAAGTGGAAAAGATTTATTTTACCTAGATGAAGAGGTATAAGATAACCTCAAGGGGTTATTCAAGATGTATGTATGTAAAAAGTGTATGCAAGAGAATTGCATGGTTAATTGACTGATTGTCATGATCTAGCAAAGAAGGTTGAACGGAGAAGTAGAGAGTTGTGAAATTGATTGCTTGATGGGTTTCCAAGTAGGTCAGAAGATTGATATGAGAATGGGGGCCACTCAGTGAATTAGCATAAGAGCTGAATTGGATATGGATTTGCAAAGTAAGTTGTATGTATCAGATCACACCTTCTAATTACTTTCTAACCATTGTATCAGTCAAAATCCTTTAACCAGGTTGACCTAACATTCATTGTATAAATCCTTTGAGCAAGATGACATTCAGGTGGAATGTTCTAAGACCTTTAACAAGGCCACTCCTGACAAGGTGATTAAATCCTTTAACCAGGTCACATTTAGCAATGTGTTTTGTAACCTTTAACAGGGTTGGCTCCTAGCAGAGCTCACTTCAAAAGAGTGAAAACTTGGTAGCATGTTACTGGTGGTTTTTCCCAATTTGGGTTTCCACGTTAAATACTAGTGTCAACTTGTGTGAATGTTTATGTTGTGTTTTACTGTTAATTTTCTACAAGCTGATTACATTTGAATAGTAAACTGCATATTTATGTTGTTGACTTATGCTATTGTTGCCAATCATATCTGAGTTGTTTAAAGTGCTATAAAGTTTCAATTGGTACATCTAGACCTAAGGATAACTGATTCACCCCCCCCCTCTTAGTTATTCTAAATTCATTCTAACATGGTCATCAACTCTAGTTATGCTTGGTCATTAACTTTAGTTATGCTTGTTCATCAGCTCTTGCTTGGTAACACTTTCTTGGCAACTGTTGTGCTTGGTATACACTGTGAACTGCTTGGTGTTCACTGTCACTCGGTGTATATAGACTTTTTATATTTTACTGACCACATAAAATTTTTCTCTTTAGATCTTCAAGGTTATGACAATAAGTGTATGAAAAATCAAACCATATCAAGTTGACACAATGACCATACAATACATTAACTGATTTAATGTCTTGCATTCACTTTTGCAGCTTGGTGATCATCAAATTATCAATATACTCTTCTTAGGGTATGATATTTAAGGTTCCATTATTACTCTTTATGGATTCTTGAGGATGGTTGTTGACTTCTTCGGATTTGGACTTTGTCTTAAATCAAATGATCTACTGGAACCTTATTGCTACAAGGTCTTTGATTATTGACTTTCTCTTCTGCATGAAATCATTAGAATGCACAAAAACAAACACACACACATATATATACACAAACACATACACACACCACACACACACACACACACACACACACGTTGATGGGACTTTGTGACCAGGTCCACCAACAGATGTAAGTTGTCACCAGATACCAAGGTACCGGCCAACTTTTCTTGTAAAGGTTTTCTGGGGAAATGAGATTCCCCAGGCCTTCAAGCATGTTAGAGTCGGGTCTCAACAGTGTGGGAGCTTAGTTGAATATGTGACTATTTTGTTTGAGGGGATAGCTGGTTAGCTTGGCTCATCTTCTCTGGGGATTCAAATAAGTGGGGTTTCCTGCAAGCACTTCTTAACTTCACCAAATAAACTTCAAAAGATACTGTAAGGTTAGAAATATTCCATCTACATATAGTTATGCCAGACATTCAAAACATCAACCATGCTCTAACATGCTACACTAAATACTGAAGAAATACAGAACCATCAGATCATATTTAATCAATAGCCAGGAAAAAGGAGGTCGTTAATCTACTTAAAATATCAGAGAAAGGGACATAAAGAACATACAACACAAAATAATGTTAACCCAGAGATCAGAATGCTAGCAACAACATTAATAGAACCCTTCTTTCTTCATTAACATGTTTCCAGCAAGCACTGGTGTGTACAATAATGGTGGCTCTAGGGGAGCATTTAACTACTGAAAGATTCTAAAAACTAAGGAGCATTGAGCTCTACAACTAAGAACTGAGAAAACCGAAAATGCTATTCGCTATGGACTGCAAAATCATCAATTTCACCGACCCTTGGAATGAGGTCAGACTTATTATTTATACACAAGTTTTTACCTAAAACTAACCTAACTTATTTTACACTTAATAATATAATACTATTTTTGGTGGTTGGTACTACCTGCGCCACGTTACAAAAGATTTCGAGACAGAAAAGGTCTAGCATGTCAAAAGAATGAGACAAGAAAGGTGGAGTGGAAGAATCAGCCTCAAGAAAGGAGCTGGGAGGAGAAAAGAAGAAATTTGATCACCCGGGGATCAAGGCTAAATGCCTCATTAATGGAAAAGTGACTCCATGTCTCTGATGCACTAGGTGTTACTTTGGAGTGGTGCCTTGGGAAGACCACCTGTCAGAATCATCCTCTGAGCTGACGTGCCTCATTGCGGTTACCTACTTTCTGACACTTTTATTAACCATCTGATAGTGACTAGTCAGCTTCAAGAACCAAGACACTGGTCGCTAAAAGAATACAAAATTGTAGGATCTAGAACTATGGGACCTTGAAGCTTACGCTCCCTAAAGAATGAATAAATACAAAATACATCTCCTGAGAATCATCTCTGGAACCCAAATAATTTTATTGTTCCTTGGTATCATTAAAGATCTGTAGGACTTGGGTGATCCTGTCTTCATCAATATCCTTGAGGCTGGCCTGACGGTGTTTGGCCACCTCCACTTGCTCGCCCAGATCTGGAACATTTACTTTAAATTCCGTGGCCATCTTGGTCATGTCGTGACTTTGAAGCACCATGTGATTGAGCCTTGTCATTTTTGCTCCATCTATTCCCTCTGGGAATCTATACTGAAACTCCATTAGCTCGTTAAACTTTCCCATGACATATTCCTTCAGAGTGCATGTTTCAGTGCTCAAGGGATCAGCTCCGGAGACCTTTGAGATAAATAACTTGTACAAATTAAAAGAATATTAAAGTTCTTGGACTTTGTCTTGCAAGGTCCCTACCAGTTGCTTGATTACCCCTAATGTGAGGTCAAGTCTGGAGTGTTGGGTCTGGACAAATTCAAAAGACTCCTCTCCTAAAATTCTGGCTTCGGAGACAATTTCTTCTCCAATGTCGATGATTTCTTCCAACTCAGCCTTCCATGCTTCATAATTTTCAATATCTCCCTCCCAGATGGAGATGGTGGTTTCGGCTTGGTGCAAGACATTACTAGCCACATATAAGTTTGGAAGTGTGGTCACTAGGAAATGTCAGACATTTCCTACCTATTTTGTAACCCATTCATCAACTGCCTGGGCCTTTCTTTTCATCACCCTTAGTGAATCTATGTCACTTTGAGGAAGTTCTGCCCCGGATGTGGAAACATCCAGGGGAACAGCAGTAATAGGCTACGCAAGTTTGGTTAGCAGTTGCATGAGGTTTGTGTTCTTTTCTTTCTCCGCCCTGAATTTTTGGGCCTCCTTTTCATAGCGGGCCTCCACTGCCTTGTGTTAGCATTTTTTCTTGTATCCTTCAACTCTAAAAGAGAATGTGCAAACTAGACTTGGGGATCTTCATCCAGCAACACAAATCTACTTCTTCCAACAAACTGAGGGGCAATGAAAAGGTTAATTGATGAGGATTTAATCCTCCTTCTACTTTGAGTTCCACACACTTAGGTGGGTGCACCTAAAACAAGCTAAAATCTACATATATAAACACTCTCTCACTAAAATCCTTTATACAAATATGAAAAAAAGTGGATAGTTCTCAGACTTACAAGATGTGGGAGTTCAACTCAACCAATCTTATGCAGAATCCCTCCTATATGATTTGCTAAGAACTAGGAAAATGGCCAATGTGACAAGGATGAAATCCTTCTTCTGTTCGAGTATAAAACTCAGGTAGGATAACCTATTAGATTCAATTCTTTAATGAATCACCAACAATGTATGTACAATTAAATATAGATTCTGAACATTCATGCTCATAAACAGGAAAATGAAAATGATTTGATTTTAAAGATTTGATGAAGAAAACTACCAGACAAATCAAGACCAGTTCCTTATCTATTGGGTAACAGAGTCAAACATACATGCATTTCTAGAAGACTATAACTCCAAACTCACAAAACCCAAGTGAAATGCCTTACAAATCATCCTTTTCACTTCAAAACCTGGACATCAGATTCATATATAGACATTCAACTCTTAGATTTTGCCCCTGAGAATTACTCTCTCATTGAAAGAGACTCAGAAACAATCTCACAGCTACCTTATAGCTAATGTATTAAAGTTCCTTACAAATTAATACATAAGAATCAAAATCAAACATACAAAGACATCAGACAAGCTTTGAGTAGGGATTTCCTTTGTTTTTCATTAAAAATCATCTAAAACTGTACATTGCAAAACCATGAACACAAAAATAAGACTCCCAAGCCATAATACTGCCTAGAAACATAAATTTTCAACATCCCTTTACAATCAGGAGAAAAGAAAGATATGGGAGAAATTGAAAAACCATCTCCTTCACCGACACCTGTCTACTCCTCAAAAATATTTGCAACTGCTTCCAACTGCAATTGCAAGAATCTGATATGATTTTCCCTCAAATGGTCTACAAAATCATAATCTCCATTCCAAGACCTTTTCGATGATATATGATACTCTATACTTTGGACAAAAAATTTCCTCTGAAACATTAATCAAGCGTTGCCTTCCCGTGCAGATTTCCTTCAATAGTTTGAAATACTTTCAATTTGAATTTAAATACTTTTCAATAGTTGGACTATTGAAATGGGATGAAATTTACCTTTAATATTTCACTTTACCCAGATTTTATCTCATCTTGACACTTGTCACTTAGGCTTAATGGCTTAGTGGTTAGATGTTGAGCATCTTCCCTTTAAGCCATTAAGTTAGCCCTTAGATCTTTCTAAACTTGCACACCTTTTAACCCTTTGCCTTTTGTGATGAATTTGTTTAAATATTTTAATTTAATCATTTATTTCCCCAGAATGCACCAGCTTGTGACACTTTTCACTTAGGCTTAATGGCTTAGAGGTTAGATGGTGAGCATCTTCCCTTTAATCCATTAAGTCAACCCTTGATTTTTTTGAACTTGCACACTTGTTAACCCCTTTGTTGAAATGAATTCAAATTAAAAAATCATTTAAATCTGCACATCTCACTAGATTATGCCAAGTTTCACCCTCTAATTGGTCCGCAGGTCCACTTGGCGCCACATGTCAATCTCTGATTGGTGCCTCTGAATTGCACTCAATTTGTGCCACTTGGCACCTACCTTGCGCCATGTGGCATCCTCTGATTGTCTCGTTGGTCCACTGGGTGCCACTTGTCACTATACCATGTGGACCAATGGATTAATGTCTTATTGGTAACTTCCTTACAACTTTTCTCCTTAAGCCATTAATCCATCCATTGATCTTGCTTGTCTCGAGATCCACGCCAAAATCTGGAACCTCTTAAGCCAACTCACCTACCATGTCATCCTTGCGGGTCCTGCCAAAATATGGGTGTTCTTCCTCCGGGCATGGTTTTTGAGGTGATTCCTAGGCTCCTGCACATGCATAGCCTTCTCTTCATCTTCATATCTCTATGTGAGCCCTTTTGGTTATAAACATCTAAGTTTTCCTTTTCTTGCTCAATGTGGGATTAAAGTTTTTGGGTTTTTAAAGCATTTCCATAATTTGCATTAAAATTATGGGGCCCACCAGTATTTCAAAATCTCCATCTAAGAGGCCCACCAAATGGCCTCTTGGTTTTCTCTTCAAATCATATACTAAGTGCTTTAGTATATATATACTACAACTTTCATAGCCCTATGCATGTGGGATAAAACTCTATGCATTTTTCTTAAACTTCTGAGACTTCTCCAAATGTTGCTCACTCATGGCATCATTTTTTTGCTATTTGGCACCTCCAATTGCCTCCATAGGGCTGGGCACCCCTTCCTATGGATGCACATTTTCATTTTAAAGTTTTCAAACAAACAAAATCCATCCTCCAAAACTGTTGGTTTTAAACTTTGTTATTTTTGCCAATACTCAGAGAGCCATAACTTTTGATTTTCAAACTGGATTTCTCTGAAATGTTTTATGTAGCATGTATGCATGGTCTTCTCAAACATATTAACAATTCAGCCCAAGCCAGTTTGTATTTTTTGAGAAATGATTAAAAATGTGACTGGTTGTGCTCCCACATTTCCAGCATGGGCTCTTCAATAAATATGCATAGCATATGAGGATGGCAGAGGTTGTAGAATTTGGTCTTATACATGCCAAGTGTCTACTCTTTTTTCATTTTAAAACCTTCACTCATATGCTGACTTCTATGCATTTGCAATCTACACTTGCTCTGAGATTTTAATTAAAAATCCTTACTTCATTCTCCGTGCTGACCATCTCCCACGTAGGGTAGCCTTGTTTGCACCTTCATTTCAATTGCAATGCTTTGAATGTTTCGTCTTTTGATACTTAAAATGCAAACTTCCAACTTGGTTTTAATACTTTGGCATTCACACTTACTAAGTTCACTTTTATGAAATTATTAACACATCTTGTCTATGCTTCCATTTTTTTTCTCATGGCGTTAAGTTCTTGTGCTTCATATATGCTTCCCCATTGTAAGTATAAAACATATTTCAATCAAACTGCAAAGCATCAGACTGGTGGACTTTATAATCACTCTTGATACTTATGTAAAGCGATTTCATTTATGAGAACTGGCCTATGGAACTGGCCTTAAAAAATGACAAAAACAAGTAACCGGGATATGGCGATGGGCACACACATTCTATGGTTGATATTCTTCCATAATGCAAAGTGGTATCTAATGAAAACCAATAGGTCCAAAGATTTTAAACACCCAAGTTGCCTCTTCACAACAATTCTGCAAATTACCCTGTCCAATAACAATGAACTGCATTTGGTTTTGACTTTGAAAATAAGTCTGCTGAGGACCCGAGCTTCTTGATATTTAAAATATGTGATATGAAGAGCGTGAATCCAGAAAGGGGACTCTTTAAAATCATTCAGACATATTTGGGATCCCCTCAAAGGTAGCCACTTGAAAATGCAAAAGACAGAAAACATGAGGAATAACTATTTCTGCAAATGAAAAGCATCTGGATAACTGTGCATACAAAACACTCAGGACCTGAAACCTTGCAAAATTGAAGTAAATTTGGTCTAAAATATAGGGGCACCATTTTCTTGATATGACCAATCACAGTATTCAATATATAACCTCACAAAAAGGGCCTCCAACCAAACTGTGCAAATAATCTGCATTAAATTGTTAGAAACTGCAAACATAATCAGATTGGAAAATTGGGCAAATAGATGAACATCATGGCCTAAAAATCATCATGTAAGCACATTTCCATGCCTAAAATACAGTGGAGTATTCAATTTTCCATTCCATTCAATCGGGTTTAATATTGTAAGACCTCAAAGTAGGTCATTCAAAAATTTGCATTTGACAGTTTGGCACACTGATAGAAAATGCAAATGGAATGGGCTTAGCAAACTGACCAAATGGACTTGTCATGACCTGAAGATGGAGAATCAATAAGTATTTGACCTCTATAATATAGTACAAAAGGATTTTTTTCAATTGGGTCACAAGGTCAAAACTTACAATTGGTCAAACAGGGCTACTCAGAATTCAGAGCAGAACAAAGAAACAAGATATCTCTAGAAGACCAACTTATCAAACGAACTCAAAATAACATGGGATTTGAAATATAGGCTCTCTAATATACATGCTCAAAATTCCCAAAATGGTGACCCATGAAACTCAATTAGATGCAAGTTATTCAAATGAAAACTGGGCCAGTTACAACAAATTGACACTTAGGCAGAAATGCAAATTTGGACAAGTGCTCAAAACAAGACATCATGAAACAACTTAAAAATTGACCTAGGATGTCTTCAAATGTCAAAAAAAAGGTGATGAGTACTTGACATGCATGGTAGACAATCAAACTTATTTGGGAGAATAGGCACAAAAAGTGATCATAGGGCTTCAGATTGCAAAATTTTAAGATGGTACTTCAAAAACCCTTACTGTTTTTTTTAGTCCCAACACCTTGGTCACCTCTTTCAATAGGTCTAGCTCACCATGTTTTCCTCTTTTCCCTAGTGACACCTCAGTGATGGAGTATTCATCGGCCTTATCCATGGCTTTGTCTGCATCTGGGGAAGGTGTTGCGATCACCACAACTGTATCACTGCCTGGCCCGGTCCAAAGAGTGTGGACCGTCTGAGCCTTCTTGGCCTTGGGAGGATTCTGCATTTAGGCCATCATCTCCACCAGTGAGAGATGGGCCTTGGGTGTTGTTGGGGTCTTCCTCTTTCAGGATTCTATCAACCATTGAGGCGACAGGGGTGGTTTTACAGCCAATGTCCATTCTTGTTCTTCCCCTCCAGGATTTTGTTGTGCTTCCCCGATATTTTGAGCCGTTCTTGGCTCCTTTCCTGTATTTTCAGGCCCACCAAAAATATTTGTCTCAATAGTGCTTGTGTCATCTACCCTGGTGCCTGCACCTTCAGCATTACTGGGATCAACATTTGTTTCTTTGGGGTTCTATTCCCCACCCTGTTGTTGTTCTTCATTAACCTCCTCCACCAGAGTGTCTTCTTCAATTGGTGTATTCTCTGGAGGAGGTGGAGGTATCGGGCCAAGATTTAATGTTTGAGCCACTATGATTACCTCATTGAATGTTTCCTTTGGAAGTGATGTTTGGAGCATGGTAGTTGGGGTTACAGTTGATCCTGTTGGTCTGGTTCTCCCGACTGATGTTGGTTGCTCATCTTGTGTTTATCTTCTCTCTGTGGTTCCTTCAACCTGTATCTCTGAGACTTCAGATATGTTCACCTGTTCTTGTTCTTCTTCTCTCTCTATCCGGGTTTCCTATTTTTTAGAAACTTCCTTCTCTGAGACGTTCCTTTCAAGAGGGGGTGTTGTTTCCTCTTGGGCAGTAATTTCCTCAACCGATCTCTTGATATCTCCTTGCAAGTTCCCAAATTCATCAGTTCCAAATAAATCATCAAATTCATCATGGGGAGGGGACTTCTCTGGGATATCCTCAGGTTCTTTTTCCAGCTCCGAAGATTCAGAAGAAAGGATCTATACTTCTTGGATGCTTAACATCCCAAGTTATGGCTCCGCCTTTGGTTGAGAGTTCTTCCTTTTCTTTCTTGTGGTTATCAAAGGGGGCAATGCATCCATTATAGCTGCCCGCTCCTCTTCCACTCTGGTCCTTGTTGCTTATACCAACAATGATGCTAGTGAAGGGGAAGAAGGAGGGCAGACAGGTTTGTTCATATGTACTAGGGTGGCCAACCACGTGATTAACTTATCCTTCATTTGCTGGGAGACCGCCAGCATTTCTTGCATTTTCTCTATTATGGGGGTCACATATGGGGTTTGCAATAGGGCCCCCATTATCCTTTTTCCTCTGTCCTCCACTTGTGAGAAAGTTCCAGCCCCAGAAGTTGAGCCCTATACAAATGGGCCAACTTTGCGTGTGCTCCTTGGGCATGCCTTCTTAAAATATGCATGGCTGCATTCGACCATGTCGCGAGTGAGATCCACAATTCTCAGTCCTTCCTGGGTGTTCCAGTCTACTGGAGGGAGGGTTATCTTGTCTACTTCCTTTTCCTTGTATTGTGGGTCTACTATGGGCCAGGTGTCCGAGAAGTCATCTGGGAATTTTTGAAGATTCAGCCTCTGTATTATCCCCATTATTATTCGAATGAAGTGCCAGCTCCGAACTTCAAAATCATCCTGGAAATCTTCCCAAAAATCCTCCATGTGAAATGCATGGGGCTCTAATACTCGGGGAAGTGTCATTGCTATGTTTCCTAGCGGATCAAAGTTCTTCCACTCTAGATAGAATTCACTTAGGCCCAAGCTTTTAAGTTCGTTGTCCGCCTCTCTTGTTGCGGTCAGACTACACGAGTAATTCCCACAGGTGATTGGGAATGGAACATTTATTACCTTTTTCACCATGTAGAGGGCATGTAGTTCCAAAATTTTCCAACAGTATTCCAAAAGAATCATTTTGTTCCCACAGTGCTTGGGCAACAAATAGGGTTTCCCGAAGAAGTCAGTTACCTGAATATAAGTGTGTTGCTAGAACTAAATGTAGTAGTGGTCATAAATTCTAACCAAATCCATTGCCTCCTTGAAGAGGTGGTACCTAGCATCCCTGGTAGGCATGAGGAGATTGTAGTAAATGAATTCATCATTTACTCGACAAAAGCTGAGGAAACTAGCCTCCCATTAGATTTGTGGGAAATAATCCAAGGGAGCCTTTTGGCCTAGACCGACCCTGAGTACACCTGCTGTGAGTAGCCCATTTATGATGGGTCATTATTGTACTAGAGCCTAGAGAAAATAGGATGTCATATAGAATTTAGAGGTCCAGGTGACTTGGAGGAGCTAGGAGTCCACTTGGTTTGAGATGATGGTGGCCCAATCAAATTATTTCTTGTCGGAAGAGATACTGAGCAAGAAGTAGTACATCTATGCCAAAAATTCCCGAGCATGGGGTTGTTCAAAGATCCTACAGAATGCTATGATCCCTAGCTATATGCTTTCCTTGAATTTTGACTGGGAGATTTCTAGCTTCATTCTTTTGGAGTCTTTCTTTGGCGTCTTGAGCCAGTTACTATTTAGATATTGTCGAGCCATTTGTTCCAAAGCCATAAATTTCTGCAGCACCTCAGATTGGGTGACGATAGCCATGTCATCGAAATAGGGAATTCCTAGACCTGCCTATAAATTTGCGGTGTCCAAAGAAACCATTGGAGTTGGATACCCGGTCGGAACCAAGGTAGCAAGCATGACGGCCCGGATGGATGAGTTGTAGTGTGCGGCCAGAGTAAGAATAAGTTTTAGGGCTTACACGGAACATGGGAAGCAAGCAGCCTTCAAAATCCTGGAATTGCCAACATTGACTGCCAATGGGTCTCCGTTCATTCATTGGATAAACATCATTTTCACCAGGGCCTACATTTCAATGCTAGTATCGGTGATCAAATGAACACTAGACTCAATCTTCGAACCTATGACAGTGTTTTCCTTCAAGTACTTCATGGTCAGGGGAAGCTTTTCTAGTGCCCTCTTGATCTTAGTTCTAATAGCTGCCCTGGTGACTATCATGGTGGGGAGATCTGGACTCCTAGGTGGAGAGGATACAGATGCCTCTGACATGATTAATGAATTAGATGTTGGCAACCTGCAAGGTAAGATGACCGTCATAATTTATATAAGATAGAATGCTACTCAGGAGTCCGGAGATCTTACCATCGCATCTGCACCTACAAGGGTTAGTTTGTCAAATCTTGGGAAAGATGTGTGTATAATGAGAACTGAGGTAACTGGCCAACATCTAGGGCTCTGGGGATTCCATCACATATGATACTAGCGAACCAAGAGCTAGTAGAGACATAAGACCCAGAGTTTGAAAACTAACCATTAGGTGACATGGATGGAAGATGAGTCGTACTAGGCTGATGTGGGCATCACATGGTCATGCAGTATAGGAGGATTTATGGCGATAACGCTGACAACTATCTGAATGCAAGTGAAGTGGAAGCCACTTGGTTGGACTTGAATGTGTGCATGGGAAATAAAATCATCATTAAGACTGATTTAATGGAGGAGAGAAAAAACTACCATGGTTCAAACTAGCACGGAGCTGAGTCTGAACCAGGTGGTATTCAATTGAGAAGGTGAGCTCATAGATTTTGGGGAAAACATGGGTCAAGGCATGGTGAGCTCAACTGTTAGTAATAATTGAGAGGAGGGGGGTGAATCAGTCGCCTCAAAAATTTATCCAATTTAAACTTTAATCCACCAATCAATACTTCTCAAATTATTAAGTCCCAACAAGATGCATGCCTTTGAAATACTTGAAATAAATAATTGGCTGTCGGTTTACCTTTTCTCTCCTTATTCTCCTTGATAACCGATAAGCAGTAAACTATATTTATCGATACTCAGTAAATATGCAGAGTATACCAGTCAATCCATAAATGCATATGTAGAATGTAAAACAATAAAGTAATAAACCATACA
>MU226046.1:2698195-2726284 GCA_018584345.1 Thuja plicata
TAGTATCTGGCATCTACGCTACCATCCTTGAATCAGTCTCATGACTATCAATAGGCTTTATGCAAATCTTACTACCATCCTTGAATCAACCTCC
This sequence comes from Thuja plicata, assembly GCA_018584345.1. NCBI lineage: Eukaryota > Viridiplantae > Streptophyta > Pinopsida > Cupressales > Cupressaceae > Thuja > Thuja plicata. The sequence goes on from MU226046.1 coordinate 2,698,290, forward strand.
TTCTTAGACTGTCAATAGGCTTTAGGTAAGACTGGTGCTACTATCATGATTCAACCTTCTGGTAATCTGTTAGGATATACCTCAATTACAAAAGACTATTAAGTCTTGCTCTGTTAAGATACTTAATGCTTCAATGGTTAAACTGAAACAAAATGACCTATTTCTAATGCAACTGAATTATAGATTTTTAGATTTATTTACTTACAATATCTTTTTGATCAATGTATCAATACAATTCCTTTGTACTTAACTCTTTCTGCTCTGTGATGCTATGCTTTTCTATTCATCGGTGTCTGTAGAATTCTTTAGCTCTTCCTCAGCTTGATTGATAAGGATTGCATGAAGTCAATCCTTGATGAGTTTCTCTTCAGCATCTTCTATCAGTTCACTCCCCTGTGTATCTGATTGCTTGCTCACCACTTTTTGAGGTGAATTGTGCTTGTCTCTTATATAGACATGATGTTCCTTAATTCTAGGTTCTTGATTTTTTATTCTTGGCATGAAAAACAATCCAGCCAAATTGATTTATGGCTTTAACTCCTGATTTATCTTGTAGTTACCTTCTTGCCAACTGTACAAATCATTTACTTAACTGTGGTCAAATAAAACAACTAGTTAAGTCTATCCTTTAGCTCTACCAGCTAGATATTTTGTCATTTTTTGATCTCTCTGTTCTGTCGGTCAATTCTGTAGTTCATCATCGGTGACAACTGCCAATTCTGTCAGTGTTGCTTCAGTTAGCTTCGGGATCTCCATCCATCAGGCATCATTGGATCTTGTTCATTAGGAAACACTGTCTTTAGCTTGTTGGGAATCCTTTGATTCTACTTCATCAGGAAACACTATCTTCTGCTTGTCGGGCATCACTGTGACTTTATCCCTGTCTTTACCAATGGTGTGCACTCCACCAGTGTAGTCTGTCACTTAGTGAATACTTGAATTTTATGTATTGTTGAAAGCATAACCTTTATTCCATTGATTCTCTGAAGTCTTTGGCATTATGTATATGACCATACATATGATATCAAGTTGACATCAATGACAATACAAACCATTAACTGATTTAATGTCTTGTATTATCTTCAACTTAATATAGTCAGCCAATTAATCAGTTACATGTCATCACTCAACCTGATACTGGAGGGATATACATTAAAAATATAGCATAATACAGAGGGCCAAGGGCCAAAACATATACACACTATTTACATAATATATAAAATAGCTACATAAATTACAACTACGCAGAGGGCGGACAACCCTCTGCCAGTGCCAACCCGCCAATGGGAGGTGACCAAAAGACAAAACCAAAAACAAACTAGAACTAGAAAACCAAAAACCATGGAATGAATGCCAAAAGGCCTACCTAGAGAACGAGAGATGCGGGAAGGACAAATGTCAAAGTCTTGCAACAAGCTATCTTTTAAACACTACGAACAAACATTGCGAACCACCTGCTAAATGTTGCTAATCACTGCCAATCACTAGGATAATCAACACTTAATCGCTTCAAATTCGCTTCAATTGCTCTGGTAAATTGCCTTAGGTTTTTTATCATGGTAAATGTGAAAATGACAGGTAACTTCAATTTATACCCTAGGATAAAAAGTGTGGTACCTTTTCGTAAACTCTGGAATAGGTAGACCTCTGAATTCTGGACCCGCGTAATGATGATTGGAAATGATTGAAAAGTGCCAATGAACTTTGATGGCATGGTAAGATTGAAATTGAAATGGGGAAACATCAATGATCTTTGACAATGTTCCCGAAATGATAATCAAAAATAGTATTGACAATAATGAACAATACTATTGAATTGACATTGATAGATTGATAGTGATAACACCGACGATCTTTGACAATGTTATCAAATGGATGATTAGGGGATACAGAGCATCAATGATCTTGGACAATCCTCCTAAAATAATGACAAGATTGATCGAATTGAAATAGGGTTTGATTGATTGGTTTGAAATTGGGTTAATTAGGCATCGGTGATCTTGGACAATGCCCCAGAATGGTCAGAATGATTCCACACAATTTTGTAAGTGAATAGGAATAGAATAGGATAGGTTTGAAATGATTTAGGAAGGTTTTGAATGGTTTAGGATTGAATAGGATTGGTTTAGGATTGAATAGGATCGAATAGGATCGGTTTAGGGTTGATCGGAAATGATATGGAAAATGATCAATTTGATAGAGAAAGTAGAATTGTTAGTAAATAATTGAACAATTTTGCAATATTCAATCATTGATGAAAGACAAAATGTCTCCATACAATAAAGATTATATGTGCCACATAGAGGAATAATTAGGTTGCAAAACAATGTTTTGATTGTAATGCTAAAAATGTTAAAACACATAGACCAGTAGGCTCGAACCATTTTTAGGTGTCTACATTTTGCCCCTCTTTGATACAATGCGATTATGAGCATTGTGTCAAAGAATCCTAAAGAAAATAGCATTAAAACATGCCCCAGTGATAATAGGATACATAGGTTCCCCCTCGAGAAATCATCTAAAAAATGTAAATGATAGGTCAATTTGTTGACAATGTCGAGACGGATCCACAGCAACGATCAGGTCAAAAATCAGAGTTCAAACACAAAATTTATGAGGTTCAGAGTGTCAAAAGCATCACGACCTATACAAAATGCAAGGGTTACATGTCCATCTAGGCAAAAAAGAGACTATAAAAGGGCTTGGAAGGGGTTTTGGAGCTCATTTTCACTCTCTCATTTGGAAGAATTGAGCTCTAGAGCAAGGAAGATGGATCAAGTGCCAATGGAGAATCAGCATGAGGAATGAGTTCATAGCTTCTGATGGTCAGCTGATGTGGGACCCAAGGTGAGTACATCTGGTCCTCTCAGTGGTTTTTAGCTTTGCATGCATTTCTAGGTGGTTTTAGGGGTCAAACAGGGCCCTGCAAGGGTCCACACGTGCCACCTATGCAAGTCACATGCACACCTACACAGGTAGCGCAGGTGGGATGACCACCTGCGCAGCCAGCGCATGTGGGAGGCCATTCTACGTAGGTGGTAAGATAACCTACACAGGTGGTCAAAAAGGCCTCAAAATTGGGTTGGGGTTCCTAAACCACCCTAAACTAGTTAAAACCCTAGGACAAGGTCAAAATTAGGTTAAAGAAGGTCAAAAAAAGTCCTAGGTCAGTCAACAAGAAATAGAAAGTACAAAAAGTTGACCAAAGTCGCATGGCTTCCAGTTCCATAGACACGGGAGAGCAGACTGGCATGCCTAGATATACACCATTGGTTGAGGAGTCAAGAGAGATAGATCTTAGCTTCTCTAGGATTGTATTACATTACGTACATGCCCAAGATTAGGGAAAACTAGGGATTGATCACAGCACTAGTCGAGTGGTGGCACTCAAAGACTAGTTCCTTCCACCTACCGACAGGGGAGGTGAGCGTGATGCTAGAGGATGTATGGCGCATCCTCAGGATTCCCATTCATGGGGAACTAGCAGAGTATGACACTAGTATAGGGAGATTAGCATTACATCGGCTGTTCAAGAGCGTTGATGAGGATCTGGACATTTGTGATAATGAGATCAGATGGGAGATGATTGCCAGGCAGCACGATAGATTAATCAATGTTATCTATGGGGTTATTGCATGTCTATTGGTACCTAATCGATGAGGCCACAGATTCCCTATTGGCTGGGGGAGGGTCCTTGAGAAAATTATCGTGGAGGGTATAGTGTTCACATGAGGGCCATGCATGCTTGTGGTGACCTACTACCAGCTCCACTAGTTGGCTTACTAAGGAGGGTCATCGATCAGTAGTAGGATCACATTACTGCAGGTGTGGGCCTATGAGTACATAGTTGTGTTCTGGCCTATTTCTCAAAGAGTTGTTTTGATAGAGATGCCATATGTTTACTGCTATCGAGGGGCACTTGCACAGGGCCCATTGGGATATACCTTTCACTTTCTCCATGAGATAGATCTGCTAAGAGATTTTACATGGCACCCATACAGAGACTGCCTCAGATGGGATGATGATACAGATCACCTTCCTTACTGTAGATAGGAGAGATACCTCATCAGGAGGTTCATGATGGGTCATATAGTTATTGATGTTTAGCTCCTAGAGCGAGTCCAGTGATAGTTTGGAGAGATATAGGGAGTACCAATAGGTACAATTTTGTTTTCTCGGTCGAGGGCCGAGGCTAGGACATGGGGTGCAGCACTCAGGCCTCAGGTGGCCTATGTAGATTTTGAGCAGTTACATCCCAAACCATGGGGAGTAGGTGCAGATGTGGCATACACGGGGACCATAGATGAGTATGATAGATGGTTTTCTTTGCATAGGAAGATTCCTTTGACAAAACCCGATGTGGCAATACCGAGAGTATGGGTGCCCTGAGATGAGAGTACCAAGGAGGAGGATGAGGATGAGGGGCATGAGGAGGAGGAGTCGGATGAGGATGAGGATGATGATGAGGATGATGATGATGATGATGAGGATGATGATGAGGAGGAGAAGGGTGATGATGATGATAGGGATCTCAGTGATATGTCGATGTAGATGGATGAGGATAGGGATGATCCACCATAAGGTCTTGATGACTGGTTCGAGGATCAGAGATAGTGCATTAGAGAGCTTACGAGTCAGATAGACCAGTTGGAACTAGAGAGAGATACAGATAGGGCTATATGGGCTATAGAGAATGCTTTGTGGACTACAGATCATGCATCATGGATTGCCAAGCAATCATCGCTCACAACACAGATGGACAGGTTGATAGAAGAGAGGGACACATTGCTCACCTCTTAAGATACAGCTATGGCCAGGGCATAGAGAGCTGAGGAGGAGTCACGATAGTTTATCAGTACCATCAGTGATTCTAGTGCACACAGGGTTGCTGAGATGCTAGGGGATGCCCAAGAAGAGTCACAGTATTGGAAGGATATGTAGAGGAGAGAGGTATCGCGAGAGTAGTGGGTACCAAGCTATAGAGCATCATCTAGCAGGTCACATTCCCATAGGACACAAAGTTGCAGGGGAGTGCTGGGACTGAGGGGGCCACCTAGATCAGGGTAGATAGGGAATCACACAAGGGAGCATCATCTTCTAGAAAGGACAGGGATTAGGAGGACCGAGAGAGCAGGGGTTGACAGGAGGTCTCTCTAGCAGAGGGACAATTTTTATATACATGTGATAGATTATGAGCCTGCAGGCCTCAGTGTATACATACACCTTAATTTTTGTACTCTGATACTTTTTTGAGACACATATATATGATATGCATCTATTTTATGATGCACGGGATGGATGCTTATGTATATTCTTTACTTTCTTTAAATGATGATGCTTATGTATTGCAATGTATTGCTTTTGTTATGCAATAAAATATGTTATGGATGCAATAATTGTTTTTGTCTTTTGCTTTTTGAAATGTATGAATGCAAAATGTAAATGTATGTTTGAATTTTTTTGCATGTATAAATGAATGAATGCAAAAATGAACATGTTTTTGTTATTTTTCAAGTTTATGAATGCATGTATGCAGGATGCACTTATTTTTGATATACCAGAGTACTAGACCAAGGTGACTACGAAGACTGACTGAAGAATTGCTAGCAGGAGGCGGAAATTAGATGAATAAATGTTAGTAGAAAGATGTTGGCTTTCAAAAGTGAAATGTTTTGATAAGAGCTTATTTTGATATTGCAAAAGCGAATGCGGTGCATCATGGCACAAAAGCCAGAGCAAAAAAGTCATCCTTTTTGCGTGAACAAGCATGATGTAGACAAAGGATGAACTTTTCCGTCCCGAAAGCATGTAGCAGACATGCCCCAGAATTTCATGAGATCATCAAACAGGTAGAAAAAGAATAAAGCAAAATACTGGTCATGAACCATCCCGGCTACTCTCATAAGTTCAGATAATATCATCGAGTAGCATAGGAACATGATCAAAAAAGAAAATAAAAAATACTCACTGAAACAATGTGAGCCAAAAGTCATTCTGATTTTTTTTTACTTGCATTAAATGTGTGTTGATTAGTAGCTTAGATTGCAAAGTGATTGCTTTGATAACTTATTGATAGATTGGATAGATTGATTGATAGAAAAAGTCAAAAGATTGAATAGTCCAACCAGATTGAATGTTGAATCACAATGATTTAGATCGCATATGATGTCGTTAAGAACAGATTGATGATTCTGCCACTGATGTCAGTAAACATGATGCTTGATTCACAAAAAGAAGACAAGTATGTACAAATTTATTATAGATTTTTGAAAATATTTTGCAATTTTTAGGATTTTTGATATATTTGAATTTTTTTGGTCTTTTTTTAGGATAGTATTTGAATTTTTTAGCAATTTTTTTAGGACATTATTTGATTTTTTTTGGAATTTTTGCTTATTTGAATTTTTAGGATTTTTTCAGGTCATTAAGATATTTACAATGTGTTATCTCCAGTCAAATAGTCGAGGAATCTCATGGATAAACCACGTTCAAGGTCTTGCCCCTAGTTTTAATTCAAATTCAAAGACACTCAGTGCCAGGAATCTACCCCCAAACAACAAAGAGGCTATGTACAGAGACCAAAAAGACAGATAGACTGGGTATACTAAGGGGAAGACAATGAAGATCAACCAGTTACAGGCCATAAAGGGGCACTAGGGTTGATGAAAATTGAAAGATGTGATCAGGAAAGGACATCAGGATACCAGGTGGAACCATGATAGACAATGGAGCAACAACTTACTACGTGTGGCACATGTTTGCCAGGTTTTCACCACCGTACTTGCCCACAGCACCTGTTTGCCAGGTTTTCACTTGTGGACAAGATTTTTCTCTTGATTTCTATTTTTGCATGCCAAGATGCTTGTTTTCCAGGTTTTCATCAAGCAACCATTTTTTCTTTTTTGATTTTTTTTGCATTTTTCTCTTTTTGAATTTTTTTTTTATATTTTTTTAGAAATTTTTTGTACTTTTTGCAATTTTTTTGTACTTTTTTTAGAAATCATGCATAATACTTACTAAGGTGCATGTTGTTCAGTGCCTCTGAAAATGGGTCTCCCTCCGGTGTTGCAAGCTGATACACTCTAGACCCATATGATGTTGTGACTATATACGGACCATCCCAATTTGGTTCAAATTTTCCAACCTTCTCTTTGTGTGGCTGGGTTTTGTAATTCATCTTTAGAACCAAGTCTCTGATCTTAAAATGGCAGGCTCAGACTTTCTTGTTGTAACTCCATTTTAGATGGTTCTGATAGGCTTTCAAGTGTACCAAGGTGGTTTGTCTCCGCTCATCAAGCATTTTGAGCTTATGCAATCTGGAAACTCTATACTTTTCATCATCAACAATGCCTTGTAAGGATACTCTCAATGAAGGAATTTCAACCTCAAGGGGTAATATGGCCTCAGCGCCATAGACTAGAGAGTACAAAGTAGCACCAGTGGGGGTGTGGATGTTGGTCCTATAGGCCCACAGAGCTGGGTTGAGTTGTAAGTTCCAATTGCGGCCAGCATCATTGACAGTCTTTTGTAGGATCTTAATGATTCTCATGTTAGATGCCTCTACTTGGCCATTGCCTTGCAGGTAGTAGATGCTAGAAAATCCATGACGGATTTTGAATTCCTCACAAAGCTTGGTAACATCTTTGTTCTAGAATGGGCTACCATGGTTAGTAATAATGGCCAGAGGAACTCCATAACAGCAAATGATATAATTCAGGATGAATCTGGAAATTTTCTTGTCGGTGATGTATGTCATGGGGCTAGCTTCGACCCATTTTGTAAAGTACTTAGTGGTCATAATGATGTACTTATGGCCATTAGAAGATAGGGGTGTGATCTTCCCCACAAGGTCAAATTCCCATTGAGAAAAGGGCCATGGAGAAACCACTGGATGTAGATCCTGTGCCGGAGCATGAATCAAATTTTCATGAATCTGGCACTAGTAACATTTCTTAGCAAATTTATGAGCATCTTGCTCAATGGTGGGCCAGTAATATCTTTCTCTGACCAGCTTATTGGAAAGACTCAAACCATTAAAATTTCCACCACAAATACCATCATGGACCTCATGTAAGGTAGTTTCAGCCTCTCGCAAATTGAGGCATCTGAGGAGGGTTTGGTCATAGGCTCTCCTATAAAGGGTATCACCAACAATGACATAACGGGAGGCTTGATGGACAAGAGCTTGACACTTGTTCTGAGATAAGGCAGGGGGTAATATCTGGACATTTAGGTAATTGTAGACATCTTGATACCAAGGGGACTCAGGACCAATAATGTCACATACGAGCTCGGATTGCAGAATGTTGAATACCGGAAGCAATAGCTGCTCAACAAGAAATTCACATCTCTCTTTGTTATTCGGCATGTCGATCATAGATGCAATAGTGGCCATAGCATCTACTTGTTTGTTATGTACCCATGGAAGTTGGTGGAAACTGATTGTGACAAATTTCTCCTTGATAAAGTCGCCCAACTATTTGTAAGGTACCAGCTTTTCATCCTTAGTTTCATAGTCGTTAGTGACCTGTCGGATGACTAGTTGAGAATCACCATAGACCTTGAGGTGCTAGATTTTCGATTGAATACCAATTTTGAGTCCAGTGACCAGTGCTTCATATTTAGCTATGTTGTTGGTGCATGCAAAGGTGATTCTATAAGATTTGGGTATGACATCGCCTTGCGGGGTGACAAATGTGATGCTTGCCCCCAATCCATGCCAAGTGTGTGAGCCATCAAAATAGAGTTTCCACTCATTGCATTCAGTGAAGGAAAAAATGGACTCATCTAGAAATTTTGAAAGTAATGGGTGATCATCAGGAATTGGTGCCTCTGCGAGATGATCTGCTATCACCTGGCCTTTTATTTCTTTTTTGTCTACATACTCTATGTCAAACTCACTTAAGAGTATTACCCATTTGGCTAGGCAATCTGTGAGAGTGGCTTTGCCCAAAAGATACTTCAATGGATCAATGTGGGATATGAGCATGGTTTTCTGGTGTAGCGTGTAATGTCTTAACTTTTATGTGGGTAAAACCATAGCAAGACAGGCTCGTTCAATGAGTGAGTAGTTTAATTCATATCCAACCAGAGTTCTGTTGATGTAATAAATAGCTCTTTCTCATCCTTGTTCATCAAGTTGTACAAGAAGTGCACCTAATGCGGTCTATGTAGTAGATATATACAAGATAAATGTCTTTCATGGTATGGGAGGCATAAAGATTAGTGGATGCAACAGATAATCTTTCAGTTGTTGGAACGAGTGTTCACATTTTTCATTACAATGGAAAGTTACACCTTTATGTAGTAGACTTTGAAATGACTAGAATTTATCTGTGAGTTGTGCAATAAATCGGTGGATAGACTGTAGTTTGCCTTGTAGACTTCTCAGCTTCCGTAGAGTGTTTGGTGGAGGCATTTCTAAAATGGCTAGCACCTTTTCAGGATCCACCTTGATACCTCGTTGAGAGATGATATAGCCTAGGAGTTTTCCAGAAACAACTCCAAAAACACACTTTTTGGGGTTCAAGCAGAGCTTATACCCTTCCATTCTTTCAAAGATTCTGGCCAGAATACTCAAATGATCTTTCCTGGTTGTAGATTTGTAGAGGATTTTGTCAACATAGTCTTCCATCAAGATGTGCATGATGTCATGGAAGATTGTGGTCATTTCCCGTTGATAAGTTTCTCCAGCATTCTTAAGGCTGAAGGGCATGACATTCCAACAATAGGTTCCCCAAGGATATGTGAAAGTTGTCTTGGCTTGATCCTTGAGAGAAATCTGAATTTGGTTGTAACCAAAGAAGCCATCCATCAGTGATAGCATCTCATAGCCTACAGTCATGTCAAAAATGATGTCGATGTTGGGCAGAGGAAAATCATATTTAGGGCATGCCTTATTTAAATCATAGAAATCAATGCATATCCATATGCCCCTAGCGTGCTTGCTAATAGGAACCAGATTGGAGATCCAGTATGTGTAATCTATAGGTCTGATAAATCCTGCATCCAATAACTTCTTCAATTCTTCTTTTACCAATAGAGCTATTTAGGGATGAATTTTTCTTAGCTTCTATTTTACTGGCTTCAGAGGGAGGTGGTGAAGAACTAACTCAGGATCTAGGCCAAGCATGTCTACATAGGACCAGGAAAAATTGATCTAGCGCTCAAGGAAGAATCTGATAAACTCATCCTTCTCTTCTAGCAAGAGTGATGCTACAAAGTGTATGATCTTGGGGTTGTTTGGTGTTCCCAAATTAATCTCCTCAGTCATTTCAATGAGCAATTCCAACTTCTCCTTTGGAGGGGGTATTTCTAGTCTTCCATCCTCGGGTGCCTCAGAGAGGTTTACACCCTTGGATACGTCCTTTTCTTTTACTTTTTCATGGTCAATTGGCACCTTTCAGTTTTCACCAGAGGACCTATTCTTTTTATTTTTTTCTTTTTTGATTTTATCATTTTCAATTTTGCGACAAGAAGATGGAGTTGAATCCCCAAGATATGCAGTAGCAACAAGGTCAATGGAGAACCCTTTTTTGTGGTCGCCAGATGGTATGCCCTCTCGAAGCTCAAAGAATTTCGCTATTGCTTCATCATTTTTGAAGCAATCCAAGCTCAGTGATCCTTTCTCATCCCAATAAATAAGCTCAGGGTAGACTAGGGGATGTCATTGTCAGTGGTGCAGATGTTTTCAAGGCCAAAGGTAAAGGCAAAGATGTAAATATCAGTGTCTTTAGAGTTAGAGACTTCATGCACTAAAGGATCAGGGTTGGGATCCTAGAAAATTCTAGACCAGGGATCAAGATTGGTTACCTGAGGGGGAACTATGTTAACATGTTTGTCTACCATAGGTAGGTCTGTAGGGTCAGGGAAGAAATAGTCAAGCTCATAAGAACTAGAGGAATAGGACGTCCATTCCCACTCATTTGAATCGATAGTGTACTCACAATGGGGATCCTCAGATGCATTTTCATCATTTTAGACCTCCACATTTTCACATGAGGCCATTTTGGCATTCGAAGAGCCAATTCGTAATGGTTTGAATCCAATGCCCAGATGAAGGGGATGACCTTTTGTAGCAATTGGTTCAACAATTCCTTCTTTGTGTACTCCAAGACCACTGTGGCCATCATAACCTTTTTTTTGCATGAGTGTGAACCCGAGCCCGTATCTTTCAACGGGTATCTTAGTGGGCTCATGTTCTTGTTTTTGTTGATCTTGGGAGATCTAGGTGGATGCATTTTCATATACATGTTCTTCATGCAAACCTCTCCACAGAGTGAACGTGGGTGAGGGCATAACCTTCATGGTAGTTTTGGGTGGTTTTGCTTGCAATAACTTTAGTTTGCCATAAGACTTCGGGGAGAGAGGAAGCTTCCCAATATGAAAAGATTATGCCATGGTATACTTGCCACACCCTTTATTGTCAATCTTCAGCTTTCCTTTGATCATTATTTCAAGGGTGGCTACATCAACATATTTGAAGGAATAGGATGAAGTAGCTTCATTGTTGGTAGGCACCTATTGTGCGGGCCCTTCTCTCAGGATAGCACAAAATTGGAAAGGGTTAGGATCACCTAGGATGGTGATCTCAACTCCATCATGAAATAACTTCAGACATTGATGGTATGTTCAAGGAACCGCCTTCATGGCATGGATCCATGGGCATCCTAAGATCATTTTATAGGGCAAGTCTAGATCTAGGACTTCCAGCAATGTGTTTTCAGTAACCGGACCAGTTCTGATGGGTAGGATGATGACTCCCTTAGAGGGATGTTCAACATCATCATAGGCCTTTATTGTGATTCTCCTAGAAGGATCAATGTCACTCTCATTGTAACCAAGATCAAGAATGACCTTCAAAGTGCAGATGTTAAGTCCTGCTCCACCGTCTATCATGACTCGCTAGACTTTGGCATTATGGACAAAGACTTATAGATGGAGAGGGTCATTATGGCCAAGCCAATCATGTGGAACATTGTCTTTGGAAAATGTGATATGCTGGGATGCAGAGAAGTGCCCCATCATGGCCTAAAACTGGTTAGTGTCAATGTCGGTCGGAATAGTGGACTCCTTCAAATCTTTGTCAAGGACTTCCTTGTGCTGGGGGGATGTGTGTAGAAAATCAAGGATTGATATCAAGGCAGCGGTCTTACCCAACTAGTCAATAAGGTTGTAATATGAAGGTACCTTGGGTTTGGATGGTGCACCATGGACAGTAATCTTGGTGCGATGGGTAGCGACTATGCATTAAGGGTTACTATCATGGAAGGTCAGAGTGGACACATGTGAATCAACCTCAGAGAGACAATTGATGGTATAGTCATGGCCTGTCTGAGTATAATTAACATTGTTCTTGGAATTTGAATTCAACGTAGAGGCATTTCCCTTTTCATGATCAACCAAGGGGTTTGTGAAGATAGTATGGTCAGTGTTGGAAGATCATGTCGTGGGTTCAACTTCAATCACACCTTCATCAATAAGGTCTTGAACCTTATGTTTTATTTGGTAGCGATAATTGGTTCTGTGTCCCTTTGTCCGATGATAATCATAGTATTTGTTGTCATCCCACCAAGGGGGTTTCACTACTAGAATTTCGTGGATCTTAGGTAATTGAATGTAATTTTTTTTGCAATAATTGTTGCAAGACCAAATGGAGTGGTTCCCCCAATAGCATAAACTGTCTTTGTGGTCCATCTCTATTTCTCAGCGGTTGACACTATCAATTTTGTTGTGTGTTATCATTTGTTTGTGCTTGAGGTTGTGTTGGAGCTGGTTTTGGAGGTGGTGCTTGAGTCGTTGTCTGCGTATTGGTAGTAGTGGGTCCTTTGAGACTCACTTTCTGTTGTGTCACATTAACTACCCATGCGTCAACAACACTGTCATTTGTGACATTTTTATTCTAAGGCCAAATTTTTGGCTTGTCACTTGAAGTGCTCGCAGTCTAATTATCCTTGTTGATTTTTAATACTCCTTTTTCAATAAGAGCATCTTCAATGTTGATTCCTTTTTTCATGAGCTTTTGAATTGTACTTGGTCATTTTATTTTGAGCTCGTACATCATCTCAGGTACCAGATTTTGGATAAATAATCAAATTTTTTGTTCTTCTGGCACATCAAAAGGACATTGACTCACCAAATTCCTCCATTGCAATAGGAAGGTCATAAAGGATTCTCCAACCTTTTGTTTGGTTGTGCATAAGTCAGTCAACATAACCTCACTTGATATGTTGAATGCAAAATGAGAGATGAATTTGTTGGCTAGTTCTTTCCAAGATTTGATGTTGCCGGGTAATTTAGAGTACCACTCCATTGCTTAACCCCCAAGGCTTCGAGGGAAGAGTCACATGAGATACATGTCATCGTGATTAACCTCGATGCAAGACGTATAGAATTCCCAAATGTGATTGATTAGATTACCTTTCCCTTTGTATTTCTCAAACTTGGGTACGTCAAAATTCTTGGGAAAAGGAGGCATGTAAATGCTTGGATCGAGTGGATCAGGACATAGGTCTCATTATGTATAGAGTGTCTTTGTGTCCTTGAATTGCATATCATTTAGTTGCTTCTGCAAGCATTGGATTTGTTGAAGCATTTCTTCATTCTTTGAAGACTTCACATCTTTTTTACGTGTATTAGAGCGATGTGTCTACCTAGAAGCCCTTGAATGTCGACTATATTCTGAGGCCCGATCTAATTCTAATGATTCAGATGAGATGTCATGGACCGATGCCACATATTATCTGACATGTTATTGAGGATCTTCTACATGTTGTTTATTTATTAATGGAAGATTGTATTGCTGACCTTGTGTCGCATAATACAGTTGGGAAACTTGTTGTTGATATCATGGGGCATACTGTTGTTGTTGAGTTTGTGTTGCATGATGTTGTTGTTGAGACACATTTTGTTGTTGTGCGACATATAGTTTTAGTTGTTGAACATATGGTTGTTGGACATGTTGTTGTTGTTTTTGTTGTTGTTGTTGTTGTTGTTGTTGTTGTTGTTGTTGTTGTTTTTGTTGAACATGTTGTTGTCTTTGTTGTTGAGCATACTGTTGTTGCAAAGCATGTTGATGTTGCTATATATACTATTGTTGTAAAGCATGTTGTTGTTGTTGCACATATTGCTATTGGAGAGCATGTTGCTTCTGCTATACATATTGTTAGGTATATTGTTGTTGTTGTGGTTGCACTTGTTTCACCTTTGGACCTTGCACACGTTGTACAGCAGGATGAGATTCTTGACCCATTGGTATTGTTAATTGTTGCATGTTATGATCTTGTTGAAATCCAAGTGGTCCAAGTATGCCATCAAGATTTGCAGTCTTACATTTTGTTGGTTGTGCTTGAGACATCATGTTAACTTGGGCTGCCAATTGAGGTTGCACCGGTTGCACTACATCCATAGGTGGTGCTTGTTGAGCCACTTGGGCTTATTGCACTTGTTGTATTACATGTGCTGGTTGAGTCACCTTAGGTGGAATTGGTGTAATATCCACAAGGCTCTTCTTCTTTTGATCTTGGAATTGATTTGGTATAGTTGTAGCAGTTGCATTAGATACATCAAATGTGGGTACCCTTGGTGGTTCATTAAATGGTCCTTTGGACATTGTTGTATTTGAAGTGCTTCCTACGAATGTTGTATGTGCTACCAAAGGAGGACCACTTGGTTTTGTTTCTTCAAAAGGGGGTACATCTGGCATCCCCCAAGGAAATACGAATGTTTAATTTGATCCTTTTGGCAAGCGATTCTTTAAATCAATCCTCCATGTTCTTTTACGACCTTTTTTAGGGATTTGTGTAGCATCCACCATCTCGAGAGGAGGGAGTGCTACTTCTTCAAAAAAAGGATTATCCAATGGTATATACTTTTCCCTTGGAGGAATATCAATAGTTAAATCATTTTTCTGTCTTTTTTGTGTTAGCTCCATAGCTGACTCATCAAAGGGTTGTTCTCTATTTTCTCTATCCCGTACCACTAAGGCTTGGTTCTCTTCCAAAGTAGATGGTGGGGGAGTTTGATATTCTAAGAATAATTGAGGATTTTTATTTTGAATCACTTTGATATATCATCTCAGATATCGAGTCATGAGGTATGTTAATGTCTACTAAATTTTTTTGTTCTTAACAGCCTCATCAATTTCCTCTTTAGGTAAATATTTGAAAGAAGCAAATGTTCCATGTGAGTCTCCAGAATCCGAAGAGGTACTTGAGGCATTTCCATGATCTTGATTATCTGGTGGTGGTGGAGGACGTTGATAAGATCCAAAATTCATGTTTGGCATAGGTTGTTGTTGCAAGTAATCGGATTGGACTTGATTGATTTGTCTAGTTTGTTGGTATTCCTCCTCAGGTGTAGGGGGAACACTACCTTGGCCAGGTGGCATAGGTACAAAGATTGGGTCAAAGGTTGGGGGAGGTCCCCACTGAATAGTGCCAAATTTTGGGGAATCATTGGAAGGATATCCCATGTTTCATAGATCATTGCTTGCAGTAGGTCCTTGGGGAAACGTGACATGTCTTGGATCATGAAATCTTTGATGTGCTTCTTCCAATGGTTGCATGTTGATTAGGTTGGTTTGATTATGATATGCAACACCTTGTCTTGGATCAAATGGTAATTGTGATTCTGGTTGTGACGTAAACATAGGTAAATGAGGGTCTTGTTGCCCTTTGGATGCTTGAGACCTTGTGAAAACTGGCATGATTATTATATGCAAATGCAAGTTTTTTTTGGAATTTTTGAATTTTGGAAATGCAAATTTTGAAATGCAACTTTGGGAATGCAAAGGAACTTATGCAAATGCAAGCTAAGGTTTACACAACTGTGTTTTTGGTTTTTTGGACTTTAACAATTAATCTTTTGAAAGGAGAAAAATCTAGGAGCATAACCTTATGAGATTGAATAAGGATCTTGACTTGAAAAATAGGATTTTTGGAATAAAGGAAAAGTTTGATAAAAAGGCTTAGGTCAAATCCATCATGACAAAGGTGGAATAAGACCAAATTGATAAGGATAGGGGGTTTGAAATTTAGCAAAAAAAAGCGGGATCAAATCAAGATCCTATTTTTAACATCATAAGGAGAGGTTCCATGATTTGGATGCTTTCTAGGATTGTTTGAAAAGTTTTTGAGGATCTAGAAATGAGCTATGTATGCAAGAGGGATATGATTAGGACATATGCAAAAGGGACTATAATGAGGATTGAAATGCGGTCTATAATGCAAGGAATTTTTGAAATGCAAAATGCAAGGAGATTAGGTCATGAATATGCAATATGAAGGTTATCAAGCATGCCAATAGGTTCCAAGTGGAAAGGTCAAGGTTCCATATGTTTACTCAAAGACAAGGTTTTTTGTGACCATTTGATTGTTCTTGAAGGTTGATTTGGAAAAAGTGTTCTTTAAGGAGAGTGTTTTTAAGATGTTATCATTTTTATTAAGGTTTGAACACCCACACAAGACACATCATTCAGAATGGTTGTTGTAAAATAAACAAACACACCACTTCCTAAGGATAGCAAGGACAGTATCTGTTGAATCCCCACTTGAATAGAATTTCAGTCACACTTATTAATAGCGGACAACCTAGAAGCTTGGAGGAACAGGCTCCTCCTTACATGTGCACTCACTTCTCAGGCACTCCAAGCTTCAACTCCCAAGGGTCATCACTTCTCAAGGGACTGTTGTCTCAACTAATAGCCATGAAAGTGTGGGGTGTCTTAGTTGTTCTCTGACCTTCCGCACCAATAGATAGAAGTTTCTTGGCTACTATTACATGGTGTTTAATAAGGGCATCTATTCGGGTGGTTATACGTGTGGCATATTAGCTTTGTTATGGAGGCCTCCCAGCCTATGGAAGTTACGTTCTATAGAGTTTAATGCACCACAAGGGTACTGAGGGAGATCTTATTCCTGGTATAACACATTCAACACCCATCCATCATGAGATTAATCATAATGGCATATTTGTATCCCGGTTTGGATGGGCTTGGCTGTAGCCTGTCATCGATTGGGAATCCACTCTCACTGGCTCTACTAAAGCACTTGGGAGGTAGCCACTCTATCAGAATGATATGAGTTTCTCTTACACCCAAGATCCATGAAGGCGAGGGGAGAGGATACACTCATATTATTCTTAGGGTTTTACAATCTAGAAAACACATTAGACACATGAAAGCAAAAGGTTCTTTTCAAGCACCAAAATGAAGTGTTTTCTAACTACAAAAAGCAAGCACAAGAGTTTGGGAAAACACAAGGTCTTCTAAAAACATCCTGCATTAAAACCATTAGTAGTTTTTAGGATTCAATCTTCATCCCATGAATGCCAACATGCTGCACAAATCATCAATAACACCAAAATCCAGTAGTCTAAGTGCAGAAACAAGTATAGGAATGTAGAAATCCAAAAACTTGGTCAAAAAAAATCAAATTTACCACTTGCATAGGAATAGGCTACCACCTGTGTAGAACAAGGGTACCACCTACGCAGGAACAGGCTCCCACCTGCGCAACTTCTGACCACTTGCGCAGCAACTGATCAGAAGCTTAAAAATGACTAAAAACTTGCAAAAATAGAGTTGTTTTCAACATCTAAGCATGCACTATCATCATAAACCTAGCTAGGGTTCATTATTTATGCCATTTAATTTGATTTGAAATTATTTGAAGTGAAATAGAAACCCTAACTAGCTTGCATGTGCATGAAAATGGTTTAGGAACACCTTAAAGACCAAATCTACATTTGATACTAAACTAGGTTAGATTTCATTTTAGGTACCCAAATCATATATGCTCTTCATTTTAGGCCCCTTAAAAACTTAAAAAACTTTATCTTGCATGAAATAATCTATTTCCACCACTAGTTAGGCTAGATTGCAAGTTTGTTTGAAATTTGAAAATGCTTGATAGTGAAATGCTAGACTAGATGAGATCCATTTTAAGAGCCCAAATACAAATGTGAATGTTCATTTTAGGCCTTGAAAATAAAAGTGTGAGGTTCATTAACCTTATTAGGGTTCATTAATCAACTTTAGGGTTCATTTGAATAGTTTAGGGTTCATTTTAGCTTGTAAACAGAGAAAAAGCAGAGGAGAAAGCCCTAAATGTAGAATGGCTTCCTAAACATTCAAGAAATTATCTTAAACCCTAAAAGAGGATCCCATATGACCAACTGCATAGCTAAACAGCCACCTATGTAGCTTTAGGCTCCAAGTACGTAGGTCTGGGTCCCACCTGCGCAGGACTTAACCACCTGCGCAGAAACAGTGACCACCTACGCAGGAACAGTGACCACCTGCACAGCTTCAGTGACCACCTGTGCAACTCTCTTCCAGAACTTGAAAAAGACACACAAACAAAAAAAAAATTATCAGCTAAGCAAAGGCACAAGACACATCAGGTTCACCAAATTTAAGACCAAAAAAGGGACTATTTAGCATATTAGGTAACCACAAACCCTAAAAAGTATGCTAAACCTATCTAATCTATCATGAAATCTATTTTCTAAGGGAATTCATAAAATAACCATGAAAACTCAAAAACCCCCTTCAAAGGAAGCTCCCGTGTCCTTTCTTCTCCATAATGAGATTGATGTTGCTCTTTGCACGCACACTTTGCACAAGAAGCCAAGTTTGCTAATGAGAGTACTAGAAGTGAGTGATCTTGAGGTTTTCTCACAATCTTATGGTTCAACCTTGAAAGAATGAAATGCATCCCATTTTATAGAAAATGAGAGACATTTAGGTGAGATAGCACAAAATCTATGCATAAATGCAGATTTTGGTTGGTGAGATGCTTGGAAGCATGAAATGGGGGAGATGAAATAAGAAGATATTGGAAGATATTGAAGATATTGAAGAAGCACCTTAATAGGGATGTGAATCCTCGATTAAGGGATATGGAAATTAGGTGAGATTAGGAGGATATTAATTCAATTAATAAATCAATATTCCTCACAAATCCAAATTAGCATTTATGAAATTACAAAATCCAATAAATTGGAATTATCTAATTAATTAATAAGAATTAATTAATTATTGGAGACTTAGGGAAAAGGGGAATAAATAAAGTTTATATATTTATTCAATTAGGACCTAGGATAAACTATGGGTTATTCATCCAAAGGGGGAAATTAGTGGATTATAGGTCAAATTGAAGGTGTTGATGTCAAATTGAAATGATTTTGATAATATTGATAAGGTTTAGGATCAATTCTGAGGGTTTTGGAATCATTTAGGAAATCATGAGGCATCGATGAGCTTTGACAATGCGCCCGCGTAATGATGATTGGAAATCATTGAAAAGTTCCAATGAACTTTGATGGTGTCATACGATTGAAATTGAAATGGGGAAACACTGATGATCTTTGACAATGTTCTTGAAATGATAATCAGAAATAGTATTGACAATAATGAACAACACTATTGAATTGACATTGATAGATTGATAGCGATAACACTGACGATCTTTGACAATGTTATCAAATGGCTGATTAGGGGATACAAAGCATCGATGATCTTGGAAAATGCTTCTGAAATGATGATAAGATTGATTGAATTAAAATAGGGTTTGATTGATTGGTTTGAAATTGGGTTAATTAGGCATCGGTGATCTTGGACAATGCCCCAGAATGGTCAGAATGAGTCCAAACAATTCTGTAAGTGATTAGGAATAGAATAGGATAGGTTTGAAATGATTTAGGAAGTTCTAGAATGGTTTAGGATTGAATAGGATTGGTTTAGGATCGAATAGGATCGGTTTAGGGTTGATCAGAAATCATTTGGAAAATGATCGATTTGATAGAGAAAGTAGAATTGTTAGTAAATAATTGAACTAATGTTGGGTTTGCAATTTTCAATCATTGATGAAAGACACAATTTTTCCATACAATAAAGATCATATGTACCACATAGAGGAATAATTAGGTCACAAAACAACATTTCAATTGTAATGCTAAAAATGTTAAAACACGTAGACCAGCAGGCTCAAACCATTTTTAGGTGTCTACAACATGTACATGTATGTATATCTACATGTACATGTACATGTATGTATATATACATATATATATCACATTAAAATAAACATTCATTCATTAACATGAATATTTCACATAGCAATGTAGGTCATCTATAAGGTTCATTTATACAGCCAAAAAGACATAAAGGATAGGTTCATAACCATGATCAACAATCTTGAGGATTTATCTAAAAGTTGGCATAAAACATATAAACAAGGTATTTTAAACCTTATCACTGTCTTAGAACCTCCTAAAATAACCTTTCTAAACATAAACATATAACATAAAATAGCCATTAAATATGCTCATTAGCACTTTCAACCAATATTTGGAAATATTGGAAAGGCCCTATATATTTTGTTCTTTAAAAAATTTAAAATTACCTTCATTCAAATCCCCTTAAACTTCATTTGAACTAATAAATATTAGTAACAAAACTAGGCACTTAAGTTGGTATGAACAACCCTTTTAATTGAGTAAAATCATTTCTTTCCCCATCCATATTGTTTATTTATGATTATATTTGACAAAAGTTTCATTTACTTGATTGATCAAACATACATGTCATGTTGTCTAATTTTATGCACAGTGGATTTTGTCCCAACATATCGTTTTATGAACCACTATGTGGATTTGTTGTGAATAGGTCATATTATGAAAAATTGTGTGGATTTATTGCCAAAATATCCAATCATGAACCATTGTGTTAACTATAATAATAAATATAAAAAAATGAAATCAATGACAATTTGTATGTGTGTTATAAACCACATGTACACATCGCGTTGTCTAATTTTATGCATAGTAGATTTGTAGTTAACATAGTGGTTCATAACACGCATACAATAACAAATCCAAGAAAAGAAAATCGATTTGTTTGATTTCTCAAAATTCAAATGTCTAATTTATAGGTAAAAGAGATATGTGCACCTCAACATGATTTTATTTAAATATGAAGTTTAATATTGAAAAACACATCATGTTTTCCATCCTACACAAACTTAGTTCATAGTTGGTTAGATCTACTTTTTCTTCTCTTTTGGTGCTATCTAAAATTAAAGGTTGGATATTACAACCTTCCTCTTTAGGTAAAAGATATATGTGATATGACTACTGAATTGATAAGTAAGTTAGTAATAAATTTTTGTTAAGTGTGTTCAAAATTAATGGTATTTAAAAGTTCAATGACACTAATTAGGGTGCATATTGATAAACATATTGCTTTTTTTAAACAATCAATATCGTTTGTTTGAATTTGTGATGCTACACCTCAAATTCTCAAAAAGTTCATACTATTGATTTTAACATTTTTTGGTGTTGTAATGAAATCATTTATTGTAAACTAATGTATGGATGAATATAATTTATCATTTTATTTGTTGATAGATTATACATGGTACATGACATAATAAGTTGACAATCTATTTATTTTCCTTGGCATTTCTTATTGTAGACACCTAAATATTATTAACATATCTAATCACATTTAGTGCCTTTTAGGACATTATCAACTAAGTAATCAGTCATTACCTAATTGATTTATGTTATCCTACTAGCCTGGTTAATTCATTTAATTAAGATATAGTCTTATTAATTATTAAATGGCAACCAATGGCCTAATAATTAATTAATTAAACCCCCTTTCCCCTATTAGGTTGAATGAATGTATTTATTCATTTAGTTTAATATTGTCCTCTTATCCTTCACTTGTGAGTTAAATAATTAATGATATCCTATTTAAGCACATGGCTCCTAACCTTAACCCCTAACCTAACCAAACCCAACCACCTAACCTTGAGTTCTAACTCAACCCAACCCCTTCACACATGTTAACCCTTCTTCATTAGGTAATTGATCCTAATCAGATAATTAACCCCTCCACTCATTCTCTCTCCTCACATCACCATATCCTTAATTACCCCACTTGATCCCTAACCCTAATCTTAATCATTCCCTAAGCTTGTCACATTCCTAATCCCAGGATTAGGAACTCAACCCCTTTTCCAAAGTCAAACTTCTCAATCCCTCTCATAAATTCCCACCCATGCCTCATTAATGTCATCTTAAATGCCTTTTAATGCTCTTACATATCCCTTTAAGGATTCTTACATCCTTCTTGCACACTCCATCCCCAAACTCTTCCCTCATCCCCTTTGCACATTCTTCTAAATGGTCAAATTCCTCATCCTCCCACACCCTCTCTCCTTGTGACACTTTTCACAATGAGAGGCATTTGGAGAATCACAATCCATGTGCTCCCCTTCAAATGCATTTGAGCCACTCTTCAGGTTTGCATCTGAACCCTCTATTGTCTTCCCATTTTCCTATATAAGGAACCCCTTCCCTTCAAAAATTATCCCATCTTGTTATGCAGAGTTATAATGTTATTTTGGAGAACATAGTCTTGAAACTTGGAGCATGCATCCTTGAGCACACATCCACAACAATGGACAAATTTAAACATCAAAAGGGAGCTTGGATTCTATTTTAGGGAGGTTTGCAGTCCTTAGTCTTTTATGGTTTTTAAGTTTTCCTTTTTAGTCCAAGCATGAGTGTGGTTTTTATTTATTAGGTGTTGAGTGTTTTATTTCATTATTGTATTCCTTTTTAACACACTAATTTAACTGCTCACATTTTTGGCATGCCCGATGGGACCCACTTCACAGGTCAGTTTTCACTAATATAATGGTTGTTCTTGAGTTTTTGGGTTCGTAGGCTTCCAGGTTCAAAAAGCACTTTGGGTCAAAACAGACTCCATCGTTGCGTCCAGATTGTCATTTCTAGTCGAAATGACTATAAACTTGCCTATGCCCACCCAAAATCAAATCTGTGGCAAATTCATTTTGCAAACAGGTCGAACGACCTACATGTAGATAGAGAGAGACTATTGATTTCCTACATGTATCCCAAGGTAGAATCCCATAGCTTATTAAAAAATTTGTTTCTAATATTTTTTCCTAGCCCTCCTCTGTCTTAAATTTCTCTGCAGGCCATCTCGCCATCAATCCACAAATCTAAGATTTGCCACAAGCACCCGAGGCCTCATCCTTTGCTTCGAAACACATTGGGTTGGTTATCATATTTTAACCTCTTCAAGATTTGTCTACCCATGCATATGGGACTAATAGTTTGAAACACCACGCGCACTTCTCCCACTGTCCTCCCACCTCCCTCTACAAATTCCTTCCACCCTTCTTTGTGTGGTCTACCACCTCCCTTCCTCACATCTACTCCCTTGCATGTTCAACCTCCCTCCCCTTGCGCTACCCCACCACCACGTGACCAACCCTCCTCCGCATCATTCACCACCCAACATCCCATGCTCACAACCCTTTTGTAGCTCCTAACCTCCCTCCTTCCCCCGCCGCTCAACCCTCCCACCCCCTCTACACACCCCCCACCTCCCTTCCACCACTGTGCATAACCATCCAACCTCCACACTGCTTCCCACCCTCCTTGGCTTAGCCTTGTGCCTGAGCTCCTCTCCCTTTGCCCGCACAAAACCATCTCCTCCACCTCCCTCTTTGTCCAACCTCCAAACCCTTCACAACGTTGCCCGCGCTCAGCTTTGTCCACCCACCCGCTTCATCTCCACCTACACCACACAACTCCACCCAATCAGCCCCACTTCCACCACAGCTCCACCTCCACTCAGTCAAAACCACCAACATGCCACCATCCGACCACTACTGGAGGCCACTTCAGCCCCAGCTCTCTAAAATTGTCCAGCCTACTAGAGACCGACACGTGGCACTCAAGCCACACAAGCAAGACACATCAATGCCCAGTTAGTAGAAAAAAGCACTAGCCTAAATTTGACAGCCTTTTAATAGTCATTTTATACTATTAATTTCTTTCTACAATGACCACAAAAAGGTCAAACTTAATCTCACAAAGTGAGGATGTCATCAGGAACTTAGCCAATTTTCAACCTTGCAATCCATAATGAGGCACTCTCATAGAAACACTCATAAATTTTGCATACAAGATCCATTTTTTATGATTCAAAAAGAGACAGAAAGCTTACTCAAAGGATTTTTAATATTTTTAAGCCACTTCATCAGATTCTTCATCAAAAATTAGGTGCACTTATTCAAAGTTACCCCTTCTTTTGCAAATTAAAACATTCATATCTTTAGCATCTGCAATCATTTTTTTTAATCATTTGACGTGTTTTCCACATATTTGCAAATTGGGCTTAAAACAAACACACACACTCTTGAATGAATTAAGGAGATTTACTCTAAATCGACACAAAACAACACACTTACTTTTTGGCACATTAAAATTCACTAAATCAAATGCAATCTTGAATGTTCTAAAGTAACTAAACAATTGAATCACACCAAATCTTGAATGCACAAGGAATTGAACCAAGCTATCAAACATCTCATTTTGGCATAAAACTGAACAAGCTATCAAACACTTTTTTTTTGGGTCCTAAAACTAAACAAGCTATCGAACATCTCATTTTGGGTTTTAAAAACTAAACAATCCAACGAACTCAATCTCGAATGCTTAAAACAATTGAACAAAGGCAAAGTACACTTCACTTTGGTGCTCATAAAACAAACAAACTTGTGAGTTCTTTTCTGTCTTAGATCAAAAAAAACATTGCCTAACTTATCAAGGAATTAATTGTCTTTTGTTTCTTTGGTGCACTTGCACAAATATTGTGTAGAATGGAACCTCACTTCATGCACTATCCTCTACCATTGTCTTTCATGGTCATTAGTGAAAGAGAAAGATGATTGTGACTGTTCAAAATTTTCAATCTTCTTAGAGGGGCCTGTCTAGAAGAAGCATGAGTCCTTTTGGAGAATGACCCCAAACCATTAAATCCTTTGGCTAGTATAGAAACAAGGTGGACCCAAAAGTCTGCTTATATCCTTTCAAGCTCAGGCAAGTTGTGTTCGATGGTATTCCATATTGGGTGAATATCCCTAGCATACTGGCATGGTCAAACTAGGCTCTTAAGTGAGTCATGTCATACAAACCGATTGCGGGGACTCCACGAACTACTAGAAACTATTAAAATAACAACCTACCTATTTCACCTCTGTAAGCTTGATAATTGGCTAGGTAAGGAAGATAGTAACTTCCCCAAGAAACTTGCACATTCATGCCACCTTGAGCATTTGGAGTCGGATAACACATCATCATGACTGGAGCCATTTAGTGGTTAGTGATGGTTGTATTCTAATTATCTCTTATGTGTGTGCCTATGTATGGAAGCAAAGGTTTTCAAGCTAACCAAATCCTTAGGTAGAATTGCTTATGTGTGCATGTGACATTACAAACCTTGTGAAAAATAGTTCTTGAACATACACAATCTGAAAGTTTTGAAGTCCTTTTGCCAAATAGATCAACATTTGTATGCTTCTTGCAAGATTGTTTTGCCTCTTGCAAGATTGTTTGCTCAAAATTCCTAAAATCGTCATTTGTTCCAAAAATAATCCAATCCAATACTTGTTGTAGTCACTGCCTCGTCCTAAAAAAACATCTTTCAAACTGAGCTCATATCCAATTCTATCAAACATAAGAAATTGAAGACTCTTTTGCCTCCCATATACAGAGAACATAAGAACACAACCCAAGAGGCCAACAAGTATCAACACATCATTGATTCCATCAAAAAAGAGATTCACAAACAGGAAGAATTTGACAAAGTGATATACAACAACAAGGTTGCTTACTTTCAAAACAAATATCATCTGAACATTGCCTTTATTACATTTGAAAAATATGACTAGCTGCATCATCACCCATTCCTCCTCTTCTTAGATCATGTAGCATGCATTTTAGGACATCCTTAGTCATCATCCTTAGAATCACATCACACACATCCAAGCATAATCTTAGCATAATCCAACCCAATCAAAAACAATCCTATCCAATCTTAGTCAATCATAATCAAATCCTAATCCAATATCCTAATCATCCTAGAAGCGAATCCCTCACTTGGTGTCACAAACTCCTTTTGAGTTACTTATCCTACATCCTAAATCAAATCAAAACCATTATCTTAGGTATCCTTAAATGATGCATTGTTCTATGATAAACCCCTTTATCATTGCAGCCTCATCACCTTAAGAAAAAGGTCGGTTCGCATTGATAGAGAAACTCGTCCGTCGAAGACCACAAATTTGTCTTAGGTTGGATATCATATCCACTCGATCTTACATTAGGGAAGCATCCCTTAATCTTTTTTTCGCCAAGCACATCCTTAGTCTTTTAGGAGCATCCTTATCATCATAGACACATCATCTTAATCCTAGTCATAGCATCATTATCCTTAGTTTTAGGAATATCCATGCATTTGCATCTTGCATTTCACATCCCTTTAGGGCATTCATTTCATGTCACCCATCACACACACCACTAAGAAGAGGAAAGACATGAACCCTAATCCAACAGCTAGCTCATTTGATCCAAAAATTAATCACACAAGCACAATGGATTCATTTGATCCGCAACAAAACACACCTATCCAACACATTTGGATAGACACAAATGAGATTCCAATTGTGAGTACTATAGAGACATTCATAAATCATCTAGGACATGTTCACATGATGAATGCCATGAGTGGATGCAAAAATAGTCATGTACCCACCAACATTCAGCAACAAGGAATCCAATTCCCACCTTGGCTTATACCAACACTTATCACATGACCTATGGAAATTTCAAGAGCAATTCCTCATGCCATTCAAAACAAAGTTTTTGGCCCTCTTCAGTGAGCTCTATAGGTAGGGTCTCTTATATCACAAATAGTCCAACCTTTCATCCCACCATCCATCATGTACACTACACCTCACTCTACCTTGTTCATAGTCCTAGGAGCCCCGCCTTGTAATCCACCATTAGCAATGCAAGCAATACCTCCCATCCCTACACAAGCACCACACCTATCCAACCTATAGTTTCTCCACCCTCACAAGAATTCCTATCATTTTTGGCACAATTCTAACCACCACCAGTTAGTACTCAACAACCTAGCGCTCCACCAATCACCACTCAACCTATTCAAAATACATCTACCTATTCATACCTGCAAAGCCCACAAACCATTAGCACCTCCATACCATCATTCATTCCACCTTTCATCCCAACATCTCATCAGTAGAAAACACAATTCACCATTGGCATGCCACTCACAAGAGCCTACAACCAACCCTTATTCCCATAGCACAATCCTAATCCCACTTTCTACATGCCACCTGCAACACAACCCTAGCACATTCCAATACTTCCCACGCAAGCACAAGTTACTCCTAATCTGCCACCACAAACATCACAGGTTGGAAAAATGCAGCAAGGGACTTCCTCTTCTACATGGAACTACTCGCAAGCCACCATGTATACCCTAGGCATTCCTACACACTCACAGAGCATGAATCTGTTCACTTCCCAACTGCAACAAACATTCACCAACCCACTTGCAGCCTCGCAATCTGCTATCCAACCCACTCAGCAACAAGCCCAGAAGCATACCACTAATCCATTTGTATCCCAAGTACTACAACCACAGTTCAATCCCTTCACCACAGCACAAACTCCTATCCCACCTATTCAGCAGCAACCCCAACAAGCACAACAGTAGACCACTAATCCATTTGCATCCTACGCACAACAACAACAACAGTTCAATCTCTTTGTCACTACACAACCTCATGTCCAACCTACCCAACAACAACAACCACCACTATAGCACAACAATTGTTAAAATAATAATAACAAAATATAGAGTTAGGAAATTGTTTAATCAATGAGCAAGGAAAAGAGAGTTTACCATGAATAAACACAAAGCTAGGAGCATTCACCAAAGCACAATGAAATAGGGAGACAATATTTTGAAGGGGGAAAAGCATAAAAAAAAACCCTATGATAAAATTATGAATGGGAAAAAATAATGCCTAGAAAGAGAGAGAGAGAGAGAGAGAGAGAGAGAGAGAGAGAGAGAGAGAGAG
>MU226046.1:2729581-2747273 GCA_018584345.1 Thuja plicata
TTGCAAAGAATCAAAGACTTCCTTATGAGATGTAACATGTTGAGATGCACCACTATCAATAATCCATTCAAGTGGTTTAGAAGCATTAAAACAGACAGTAAAAGCAGAACGAGATTGATTTCCATTACATTTTTCATTTGAGTAACTTTGAGAATAATGTTGATCATCTTTTTGTTTCTTAAAATAGTTATGAATTAGGTGACCATCTTTACTGCAATAGGTGCAATGTGGCCTATTTGAATGATTATTATTATTATGATAGTTATTTGAAAGCCTAGAATTGTTATTATTGTTAGATCTTTGATAATGTTGATTATTATTTGAATTATGAGTATTATTAGATCTTTGTTATTTTGATTGTTATTTTGATTAGTGTTAGAAGATCTATTGTTACTGTGACTTTGAGAGACATACGCATGTTCATGAGATTTAAGAATGCCAAACTGAATCAATTTAACTTCCTCTTGATGCAACATATTTTGAAAAATGACATAAGTTAATTGAGTTGCTAAAGAAGGAATAGCTAACTGAGAGTAAATATTTGTAATAAACTGTTGAAACTGTCTAGGCAAACATTTACAAATAATTATATGGATTATCCTTAAATCAGAAAGAGGAACTTGTAAACCAGTTAGTAAAACTCTAATGGAATCAAACTTGAGCAAGAAATCATCAACAGAGTTGAAGTCGGTATACCTGAGGTCTTCAAGTTGGTCTTGAAGATGGATTTTTTGAGTCTCATCTGCACTGTCATAGGTATTTTTCAGGATGTCCCAAGCCTGATGGGCTTATGTACAAGTAGAAATTAAGACATACAATTCAAGACTTAAGGAGATCCCAATTAAACCAAGTGCTTCCTCATTTTTATTCTGCCAATTAGTTTGGTCAGGTTGAGGAGCAGAGGCTGCTGGTTTTAAAGTGGCATCAGTAGCAATATCTAAAAGATGGTGGAATCTAAAGATAAAGGTCATGTATGTTTTCCATGCATGATAATTTGTACTGGTTAACTTAATTTCTAGCATCAGGGTAGTCATGATGAAAAAATGAAGATCTAAACTAGGGAAAAAAGCAGAGAACCTTAACAGAAAACAGAAAGGAACTAAGAAAACAAACTAAATGCACTTGCATGCAATAGCAGAAAGCTATAACAGCTTATGCCAAAGGGGCATGCAAGGAAGGAAAACAAAGAACAACAACAACTAAATGCACTAAAAGCTAACGGATCTCGGTTAATCTGTTATGAATTAACAGATAACAACGAGAATGCTTGCATGCACAGAAGAAAAAAACTACTAAAAGTAACACAACCCTACAAAAAAATAGACGAGTTAGAAACCAGGAGACAAGTTAAAAGATAACGTTAATCTGTTATTGATAAGCAGGTAACATTAATCTTATTACTTAAAAGCTCCTTGATAAAGTTAAAGAACTAAATCTAAATCTATTTAAAAACTGAAATATGAACTTGAAATAGAAGGTTTAAACTAAGATTTAAAAAACAGAATCGATATTAAATAAACTAAGAATTAAATTAAATCTAAAAAAATTTACAAGATTATCCTAAAATTAATTAAAAGTAAGGTTTAAAAAACTAAATCTATACCATTTAAAAA
This sequence comes from Thuja plicata, assembly GCA_018584345.1. NCBI lineage: Eukaryota > Viridiplantae > Streptophyta > Pinopsida > Cupressales > Cupressaceae > Thuja > Thuja plicata. Next base: position 2,731,195 of record MU226046.1, read on the forward strand.
CACTAAAAAATAACTAAATCTATTTAAAAATTAAACTAAAAGATATATTAAACTGAATCTAAGAAGTAAAAAGACAACTATGTTAAAGTTAAAACTAAATCTAAAGAGGATTAAACTAAAAAGATTAAAACTGAAACTATATTAAACTATATATAATTTAAAACTAAATCTATATAAATCTAACGACAAACTAAAGAACTAAGGAGAGATTAAAAATTAAAACTAAAAAAAACTATGATAACTTAATTAAAAGAAACTATAAGATTTAGAACCAAATCTATTTTAAACAAACTAAAGATTGACTAAATATAATATAAAGCTAAATCTATTTTATTTTTTAAAAAAAAGATAACTAAATGTATTTAAAGGTTAGAAAATAAAACTAAATCTAAAACACGATCTAAAACTAAATCTGTTTTAAATCTAAAACTAAATCTAAAAGATAACTAATATCTCTGTTTTAAATAATATAACTAATATAAAATAAAACTAAATATGATTTAAATCTAAAACAGTCTGCTCGGAGGCTGAGAAAATATTTTACATCGCCAATTACGAGAAAATCTCAAGTTTGAAACCTAAAGCAACTCTAAAACTGACGAATACAGTGAATTTCAACAGAGAAGATATTTCTCGTCACTGTCATTTGTCATTTGAAACTATGCTCAAAATTTCAGGTTGAAAACCTAAAGCAAATCAAAAAAACCGACGAATACCATGCGTTACGACAGAGAAAATAGTTTCCATCACCATCAATTACCGTTCGAAACTATGAGCAAATCTTTAGCAGAAAAACATAAAGTGATTTCGTGAAAGCTACGTTATGAAACTTGATGTACAAAATTACTTACAGTACGTAACACTGATAAAAACAAAACAAATAAAGGAAGGAATAGTTGGCATGGGAGGGAGTTAATGAGGGAGTAGAGGTGGATGTATCGCAGAGAGGGAGGATGGTGGAGGGGTGACGGCAGAATAAGGCAGAGGGGTTGTTGTAGAGAGGTGGAAGACAGTGGAGGCATATGTGACGGCATAGAGGGGTGACGGCAGAATGGAGGAAGATTTTACAAAATAAAGAATGAAAATGCCCGATAAAGAATAAAACAAAGTAAAAGCTTTTAGCATGTAGAGGTTAGAGTAAAATAAGAAAAAAAACTATCAATGATATTAGAAAGAAACAATGTAACAGCAGAAGAAAAGCGGGAAACAAGAAGGAACTCTAGAGCCAGAAAATAGGCCGATCGGATAAAAGAAACAAAAAGACACCTCAAAAATGCCCCACGGAACTTGAAAAGATATAACAGCAGCGTGCATGCAAAGAAGGTAATCAGCCCTCTTTCAGACTAAAAACCCTTTAGTGCACAATAACAACACAGTTAAGAAGCCAGCTTTCAATCCGAATTTGAATCTCCTTTTTTTTTTTTAAAACAAATGCATGAACAAGAAATGAAAAAGATAAGCTGCACTAAAACAAACTAAAATATATATCTGCTATGAGATTAGAACAAACACATAAACAGAAAAGTCTAAGAACTAATCAATTCACAAAAGAAAAACCATTAAGATTTTACCCTTTGGGTTATTATAGCCTAATATTCTCACTAATTGGTAGAGAAAGATTATGGAGGCTACAATATCCGAAAAGCTAGATCTACTCTACATGCAGACTTTTAAAAAAATATTATGAATACATTAACTGCCAAGATAGAACGATTTTGCATATAAAAATATCAATGAAAGCTGCAGAAAATAAGAGAATACACTGCAATAAAAAAAGATGGAGAATAGAAACTTGAAGATCTATTATGCAATGAATAGAAGATGAATGAAGGAACTTATTAAAATCGAATGCATGCAAGATTAAAACCTAAAAACTGAAATGTTGAAAGGAAAAGAACAGAGAATATGCTATATATATAAAAAAATGCAATGAAATGAAAATAGAAACAAATCATTACAAATTTTAAAAAAAACAATATACTATGCATGAATCGAAATTAGGAGGAATAACTTTTAAGCATTAAATTATAATATTAAAGAACTAGATTTAATATTATAGATAAAAATAATATGAGAAATTAAGATTTAATTTGAGTTTTTTTTTTTTCAAAAAAGGAATTGAGATATTGATAATAAAAATTTGTATTAAAGACATTAATAAAAGGTAACCAACTATATAAAACTGGGTTTGGCGGTAAACCAGCCAAACCTAAATAGAATTATGATTATTTTATTCACTTAATTAGATTAGTAAAAGAATATACTAGCAAAAAAAACTCTCTCAAGAGTCTCCGATTTTGGAGTGCTCCAAGATATGGTAGCTCCTTCACCTACACACTCAAAATACGATTAAACCAACCTGCTCTAATACCATGTTAAAATAATAATAACAAAATATAGAGTTAGGAAATTGTTTAATCAATGAGCAAGGAAAAGAGAGTTTACCATGAATAAACAAAAAACTAGGAGCATTCACCAAAGCACAATGAAACAGGGAGACAAGATTTTGAAGGGGGAAAAGCATAAAAAAACCCCTATGATAAAATTATGAATGGGCAAAAATAATGCCTAGAAAAAGAGAGAGAGAGGGTGAGCTATGCTCTTATAATGATATTAAAGAAGAAGTGAAGAATTGTGTCTAAAATGTATTTTGTGAGAGAAAGAAAGTCATCTCTTTAATAGAGAGGTGAGGAGGGAGTTACATTGTAACTCCCATTTCTATGGATGCCACATGTCATAAGTGTGTGAGCCAAGTGTAGGATTCCTCATAAGGAGGAATATCTGAGAATAATAAAGGATACCTTAGTTTATCCTAGTAAATATAACAACCAAGGAAAGATTAATTTTAACAATAATCCCCTCATCGCCCAATTACTGCAGCAGACTGCTAATCCTTTTGCGAGTGTGAAACCCACCATCCATCCCACTCCGCAACAACAACCAAACTTTGCCAGTTCCATATCCATGCCATCTTCAATTGCATCACAAACTGTTCCACCACCACAGCAACCCAATAATCCTTCCAACACCAATTTCTTCACTCCACCCACTGGGGGCATTCCACCGCAAATCACCTATCCCCCATACCTTAGCAATGTAGCACCACCACTCTATGAAAGTGCACAGTAGGCTCAGCCCACTTACCCAACACCAGAGAAAATATAGGCTTGCTTCCACTAGCTACAACAACAACATCAGGCAGTGCCACCTCTACCACAACAATATTCCACTCAGACGTAATTACCACCACAACAACCCATCTATGCTAACAATCAACCTCCATATCAAACACCATAGTACCCTCCACAAAACCCTCCATATTCACCATCTCTATTCAACCCATACATCACAAGCAGGATCAACATGACAGTGACTAACAATCCTCAACCCATCAACCAAGAATGGGAAGAAATGAAGAATGCCCTTAACAAGTTGTAAGCTGAGACTGAGACTAAGGCATTCAAGTTTGAGGAAGTATGTCCATGTTCGTTCGATCGATCCATCATGAGAATACCCTTTCTTAAGCACTTTGAAACACCTAAATTTGACAAATATCGATAAAAGGGAGATTCAGTCAATCATATCAAGGAGTTCTATATGGCATGCCAAGAAGTGGCCTACAATGATAACTTCCTCATGTGACTGTTCCCTAAGAGTTTGGGAGGAACTGTTCATGAATGGTTCTACAAAATCCCCTATGGTAGAGTATCCACATTTGCAGAGCTATCTGAAAATTTTGTAGCACAATATGCACACAACATTGAGAATGAAATCTCCCTTCTAGACTTATGAAACTCCAAATAAAAAGGAGGAGAGAGCTTAGCAGACTATCTTCAGCACTAGCAAGAGCTCACCACGATATTGTTATATCAACCTCCAGAAAAATATCTCACTACAATCTTCATAACAATCTCCACCCCAAACTAGCCTACCACATGCGTATGAACTACATACAGACATATCAAGATATCAAAGGAAAGGGCATGGATCTTGAACGGGGTCTTGTAGAATATGGTGCCATAAATCACTACAAGGAACCACAATCTGATAGAAACAACAATGATCACTCATGATATTGGAATAAGAAGAAACATTTCATAACAAATGGAGCTACAAACACTAAACATGTCTAGATCGTTGTTGCAGGTCCTCAAACACCCACCCCAACCTATCAACAACAGCATTACCAACAAAACATACCAGTGCATACCTACAAGCAACCACAATATCAACAAGTACCACCTCCCCCAGCATATCAGAAAGAAACACAATATCAAGCAACACAACAACAAAACACACACCCATAGCAGGTTGCACAAACCAACTATCAGCACAACTATCAGAATCCCCAAAACTAGCCAAATGCAATATCAATCCCATAAGGATAGAATAAACTGCACAGAGATCAGTACACACCTAAATGCACATTCACTCCCTTGGGTGAACCTATCGATGTCATATTCCATAGAATGGAAAAAGTAAACCTGATTGTATACCCACCACTAATGCAACCCTTTGGGGAATCTACTCCTAAACCATAATGGTATAAGGACAATGAGTATTGTGATTACCACCATGTTAAGGGACACACTACTATCAAGTGCATGAAATTAAAGCATGATATCCAAGACCTCATTGATCACAATGAAATTGAGGTAGATTCTACTATTGGCAAGTTGACACTCAGGGTGTATATGACTAATTTTGTGTTGTCATTATGGCAACAAAGTCATATGAAGTTTTGACAAGTAAACCTTGAAGATAAAATTGGCTAAACAGAATAGTCCAGAGATAGACAGTTGATCAGAGCACCATTGCATGTGTGTATGATCGAATCATACTATGTGCCTCCATACTTAAGCTTTTTGATATGTTATTAAGCTTAGTCTATACACGCATGGTACGATATGTCAGTACAGAGAAGTTACAGAAGATCAAGTGCCACTAGCAGTTCAGAAAATAGAGTATAAAGTCGACTTCAAATTTTGGATTAGCATAAAATATATTTTTTTGTAATGGCCATGCGCCTATCGTAATATGATTATAATTATGTATTTAACACTCATGTAAACACACTTAATCCAATTTGTTTGGAAGTATTGTGTATGTTGTTTTTGGGTCAACTAAGGTCTTGTTTTTGGTTGCGTCTATTCAGGCATGTATATATACTTGACATACAATTTTGTATTGTGTGTGAATGGAGAATAAAGTAGAAATGATTTCCAAAAGAGAAATATAAGAAAATTAGTATGAAGTAGAAGTCTTCAAGCGATTAAAGCATCAGCACATAAATGGAATTGATCAGACAACAGTGTCATTATAGCAGTTCATCTTTTGATATAGTGTATATCTATTATCTGAAGGTTGTAGCCTTCATCCTATTGGGCAGTGAGCTCTGGTAGTGAGCCAATCACCTTTAACAGGGTTTTGTAAAGACTCCTAACAGGGTCATTGTACTTGTATTGTAAAGATTGCTCCTAACAGGGCAAAGGAACTCTAACATGTTCATAATACTAGTACAATTATTTGTGGGTACTAATTCCCACTGGGGTTTTCCTCTGATCAAGGTTTCCCCATAATCATATCTTGTGTTATGTGTTATGTGTTATTGTATTATGCTTCATTTGTTATCTAAATTGATTTGAGTTTAAAGTTTTTGAACTAAAGATAAATTGACAAACACTAATTCAGCCCCCCCCCCAGTATTTCTAACAATTGGTATCAGAGCTCTGGTCCTCTAAAAGAAATTTTAACCACTTGAGGAGATCATGGATCCAGAAAAATAAAAACATCTAAAAAAGAATCTTGAAGCAGCCCTTGATGATCTTAAAAAATCTGAAAAATAAAATGAAGAACTTAAACCAAAATTTGATGGCTCCCAAATGCTTATCAAAAAATTAAGAAAAGATCTAAAAGATTGCTCTACAAATGATTTGGGAAAAATGGTCAAAAAATTGAATGAAGAAAACATATCTCTAAAAGACAAGATTGAAGATCTAAATGAACAGCTTACAGATAGCCTAACAACTATTGAAGAAAATACCAAAGAAAGTAAACAATTAGCTGATGAACTTATGCAAGAAAATATGAAGATCTTGGAGTTGGAAAACATCAATAAAAAGATAGAACCTGAATTAACAGAAGAAAAAGATAAAATTGAGAAATTACACACAATTTCTGATCTAATTCAATCACAACTTTATGCACAGAAGATAAAAGGTGATACTACTAGTGTTGGATACAGTGTATCTCAAATTGAAATCAATGCAATGCAAAAAGGAAAGAAAGCACAAGAAGAATCTACAAAAGCAAAGGAAATTGAGAATCTTGCAGAGGGTAAAGCTAAACCTCCTAAAGATGAACACAAGCTAGTTAACCAAACTTGTTATTCTTGTAACAAACATGGACACCTGGCAAGAGATTGTAAAGAGGCAAGACCTTTCAATGGGTATTGTTATTCCTGTAATAAATTTGGTCACAGGGCTATACATTGCAGAACAAGTCAAAGAAATCAATCACAGCATAACCAAAGAAATTTGAATCAATACAATCAGAGAAATCAACCTCAGAGAAACTATCATAACATTATGTGTGTGTAAGATTAACACCTTGATGAAATTAGGATAATAAGCAACAATTCTATGGAAAGGAAATGTTATTTAATCTAAGAATTGAAGATAAAAATCCATATCATCTCATAGTTCTCTATCTAAGCTTTGTTAAGAGAGCTCTCAGTCTTAATCTCTCTCAAGGACAATCCTAGAATGAGAAAATAAATGATAAACAATACTCAAATCTAGCTTAAAATGCTCCAAGATGTGTTAGAAAACAACAAATGCTCCTAAACATGATATACTAAATGCTATGCAAATGCTGAAATATGATCAAAAGCTCTCAAATGCTCTCCAAATGCTTATAATAAGGATGTTTTTGCTCTTTAAATTCTTGGATCCCAAACACAAAGGAAATGGCTTGTATTTATAGCAATTTCCCAAGGGTGGGGGGTAGAGTGAATTGATCATGATCAAACTTTGGTTAAGTCAAAAGCTTTGAGGTGTTCTCAAATGGAGGGAAAGTTGGTTGGTTGTCTCAAAGAAATTAGGAATTAAATAACTCAATCATTTAATTAATTTAGCCATGGAAGGGTGACTGGGTTGGATTTGATCTTTTTGATTTAAACTATATAATTAATTGATTAAAATTAATTGCATAACTTTGATTAATCCCTTTAGGCTTGAATTTAATTATTTGATTTCATGATTATTTTATCTTTTAATTTGATTTGTTTTTTGTCCATTTTGCTTGATAAATGTCCATTTGATATGATCCATTTTAATGCATTGAGATGAGATTGGAGGCATTTGGCTAAGATTTACAATTTTGAATGCTTAAGATACACCTGGTCAATTTTAGGTGTCTACAAATGCCCCTCTTTGAATTGATGTGCAAAGCGCATCGATTCAAAGAAAGCTTGATGTCCTGATCGTTGATTTGATACTGATAAGCTGATTGACTGATATGAAAACCTGATATGAAACCTTGATATGAAACCCTAATTTGAAACTCTAATATGAAACCCTGATATGAAACCCTGATATGAAACTCTGATATGAAACCTTGAGATGAAACTTGATTTGATGCCCCATTGATAATGTTTTGAAATTTCAATGCCCCAGATTTGATACAAGATATGATAATGAATCCCCATTGGATGATATGATGATACCCCCTCAGAAATGAAATCATATTGATCTTAGATGTGAAAATTTTGATGAGCTCTGCTGATAGAAAAAAAAATCCAAGATGATTGCATTTATGATAAATAATGATGCTGAAAGATGTCAAACAAATGCCCCAGTGTACAAAATATGCATATTTGGTTTGACTGGGTCAAAAATCTTAGGAAATAGGGTACAATAGCTTAAATAGGTTGAAAAACCCAAATTTACTATTTATTTTTACTTTTTACTATTGAGATTTTTCTCTGAGCCTCTGAAGATTGACAGTAATGGTGGTCCCTATTCGAGAGCATAGGTTCAAGTGAGTGCATCAATATCAGAGACCTCCTGACTACGGGCCTCCGGTGAGTGGTTCGAACCATCCTAGTGCATTTATTGCTCTTTAAATAGCATTTAATACATGATTTTAATGCTTTCTAGGTAAAATTTAGTGAAAATCCACGTAGGATAAATAAAGTTCCACTTAGGGCCTAGAAAAGCCACCTCCGCGCGTTAAAAATCCGCGTAGGAGCAATCCTTAGTCACGTAAGAATTAGGGAAAAATTACTACCCAAATAATCAAAAAGCCACCTAAAAAAACCCTAGTTTTCAAAATCTACTTATGATATTTAAAAAGTTGCGTAGGACTTTAAAAGGCCGTCTGATTAGCCAAGTGTCGCCTCCAAGGATTAAAGTGCCATGTTTGATGATTTAAACGTTGCGGGGCTTGAAAATCTGCATACACTTATTAAATTTCTGCCTACCATGAAGTTTGAAATTTTAGATAGAAAATAGATGAAGTCTTTTCGATCGATCGTCCAAATAACTCAATTAGATTCCAAGCTAGAAAATGTTCGTCCAGATTGTCACTTAGTGTTTAGGATATTAGAAAAGTCATATTGATGAATGTTTGATAGGTCAATCAAAAGTGATTATATTTGATTACAAATTGTCTTTTTGTCTCATGATATAGAGGTTAAGAGCAATAAGTTGATATGCTCAAGTTAGAGCAAAGATAGATTTAATGTGTTTGATTGATGTAGAATGGTTCACCAATAGAAATACTAATATGATTCACTTTGTTTCAAAATGTAGGAACATTACCGCAAGTTGCGGGTACGGGGTGTAGCATCTTGAATTTTTTATTTAGTTGATGAGCTTACAGCACCTGAGCAGTGGACTATCGAGAAATGTGGTCTTAGTTTCCTTCTAGATCTTCCTCGGTTTCAGTTGAACTAAGGTCTTTTGACAGCTATGGCAGAGTGATGGCACTCTGACCATAATATATTTCATCTACCCCTCGGCGAGATGACTATCACACCTGAGGATGTATACAGATTATTGAGGATCCTGACTCATGGAGAGTAGGTGTATTATGATTCAATTTATGATAGCAGTATATGCAGATGAGTGTTTGGAGACAACACCATTGATGAGGATTGTATTACTTGGGCACAGTTTGCCTCTTTCCCTACTTTTCCAGCATTATTAGGAGCTGTGATTGGAGGATTACTTCTTCCAGATAGGAGAGGACGTGGCTATATGGTCAGATGGGGCCAGATATTGGAGGATTTGATTGCACGTCCTCAGAGATTTGATTGGGGCTCTTGTGTATTGGCACAAATATATCATGATTTGCATGAGGTTGTATATAGGCGTAGTGTAGCTCTTTCTGCAGGTGCAGTGTTATTACAGTTATGGACTTGGGAGCATATCCGCATTATAAGACCAGTTTCAGCACAAGTGTGGGCCTGAGGGTATCTGCATACATTTTTGTATGATGGCATGGTTGTCCAGCATCGTCTGGGCAAGGTTGAATTTTGGAGATGCACTATAAATGACATAGATCAGGTCATATGGAGACCATAACAACACTGTAATAGTTGAAAAGAGGATGACGATGAGCTACCATATATGTTTTCTCCTCGACGGATGATCGGTCGATCACCATTAGTCATTGAGAGATTTTTCTTTGGGTGAGTACTCTGTCAGTCCAGTTAGGTTCAGGACATGCCTTAGGGTATGGCTCTTTATGCCAGGGTATAGGGTGAGAGATCGATGTGGGGGGCATAGGTGGACTATCAGTTGGCCTATTTATAGATTGATCAGCTGGGTTATGCTATGTGGGATATGATGACACATGTTGCAGATGCAGTCATGTCAGCTAAGTATCGAGAGTGGTTCTTGCAACATCACTTTGTTAGATTCACAGATCTAGCAGAGCCTATTCTTGATGTGGATGAGCTTTCATATGATGATGGAGATGATGGCGATGATGGTGATGATAGTGGGAGAGCCTGGAGACAGAGGGTTCAGAGGGCACCTAGGGCTCCTCGAGTACAGAGAGTTGTAGGACCTCGGATGAGAGGTGGACATGTTAGAGGCTGAGGTGGTGGATTCAGGTAGCCTAGGCAGAGATTAGCATAGGCACAAGTACCTCAATGTCACACTCCTTTGATAGTTGGTGCAGATTGGGCCAAACAGAGACATAGACATGTTCATGTGGCCAGACAGGTTCCAATGCATGGACAGATTCCATAGATTGATCCACAGAGTAGCATGGCACCGGTGATACCGTAGGTACCATTGGCGTCATAGGCACCACAGGCTCCTCCAGCATCACAGGCACCTCCAATTCTTCCCATTTTGGATGGTTTAGTGTAGGATGTTAGGGGTTTACAGGCAGGGATAACTGCAGTGACTGCTCAATTAGATCAAGTTTCTACCATGTTACAGTAGTTTCTGACTACTTTGGCTCAGTTACCTACTAGTGCGAGTACAAGTTAGGCACCTCCCAGTACACGAGATAGAGCAGGTGATAGGGATCCTGATGGTGCAGGGGGTTCAGGCACAGGTATAGATGGAGATGGATCAGGTGACCCTGTTGGGTCATGAGACAAATTGGGATCCATGATACCTTGATATGGCATTGATGATGTATCATATGTATTTTTGATCGGGACTTTGATGTATGGATCATTTTGTTGATGTACCTTTGATGTACTAATTTATGTTATAGACATTGATGATGGACATTTATCTATGATGATCTTTGATTCCTCTTTTGATGATGTTATGAGATTTCCTTTTATGCACATCTACATGTTTCTATGATGCATTTACCTCTATTATGCTATGGATGCAAATGTATCAGAGTAGGACATAGATAAATGGATTGAAATGATGTTAATGCAACTTAGTTCTATATGTTTTTTCAGATTTAACCATGATGTATGGATTTATGTAATGCAATGGATACAATACTTAGTGCTATTATAAATGAATGCAACTATCTTTTTGATTTTTTTGGATGTATGCAATTTTAATTTACGATATGCAATTCTAAATGATTGGGATAAATGAATAATGAATTAATGTTTCTTTGCTTTTCTTTTCAATTGATAGGAATAGATAATGAATAATGAATAATGTTTATGAATGCAAAGGAAAATCTCATATTGATGACTTGAAACCAGTAATTTGATGAAGTGTTGTCAACTTTTAATCACCCACCCTTTTTCCTTGGAGAAAAAAAAATGCTAGAAAGGCAAGCCATTTTAAACTAACTTGGAGAATGCAATTAAATCTAACATGAAGATGCAATTAATCTAACATGACAATGTAATTACTCTAACATGACAATGCAAGTAATCTAACATGACAATGCAATGCAACTAATTGTCTTTGAGGTTTGCGAAAGAAATGCAAACTGAGATATATTTTCATCATAGAGCGTTTGTGGAACTAGGAGTCAATACAATCCTTACTAATGCCACTGTGACCATAAGAATATGAATATGACTTTCTCTCATGTGGTAACCCCTTCTACAAAACCAAGTACAACCCTCACTAGTTGAAGACCAACTATGGGAGTATGAATATCGGGTTAATCGGATTCAATGTTGCAAGTGGATGTTGGTATTAAGATATGGAAAATATAAATAGCCAAGGTATCCTTTTGCATAAACAAACAAAGGTTAACCCTCTGTCCCATATGAATGTCCTCTATGGTTCTTTGATGGCAAGGTCCTGAGACTAATTCACATAAGTTAAAGGATCTTCCTCAAAATAGTCACTCAGAAGCTTAAGAAAACATCATGTCTCTATCATTGCCAATCTAGTCAAAACATCATCGATTAGCTAAAATTAACATGACTTGAAAAAGGTCAATGAAAAACTCATCAAAAATTTCCAAGTGTTTGTGAAATGTATCAAGATTTTCAAATAAGAATTCCAGACAGTCTGATCATTTAGGGTGTGTCAATTTTTAATCCTGATAAAATAAGTCAATATAAGTCAAGGATCATGCTATGCGATCAAATTGTTTAGGGTTGAACAATGATATTCATCAAAGGTTCCAAAAATCTCTCTTCTGAATCTGAAAATATACTTTTGATGTGTGACTAAAATATTGCACGATTGAATCCGTTTGGTACCAAAAATCTATGATGTGTGCCCCCAAGTGATAAATGTGGTCAATGTGAAACTTAGGGCAACTGAACCTAGAATGCGGCAAAAATGCAGCTCTGAGATTTTATTAGGATGATGCACCAATGACAGATGTAATGAGGATATGGACAAGTGAGATGATGAAATGCAATATATACAAATGCAACTAGGAAAGACCTAAGGGACAAAAGCTGCCTGTTTCCAGGTTTTCACCTCTTGGGGTTATTGCTCTTTTTCTCTTTTTTGCTTTTTTTGCTACCAATGGTATCTATTGCTAGGTTTTCACCAAGGCACTTTTTCTCTTTTTCAAATGTTTTTGGCTTTTGAACTTTCTGATTTTTTTTGTATTTTGATCTTTTCTCATTTTATTTTTGGTATTTTTGAATTTTTCCATGTACAAAGGTGATACTGACTCATCTGATACTCTCAACTTATACTCTTTCCACTGATACTCTTTCCTCTGAATCGCGTGTGGAACCTCTTACAATGAATGTTGTTGATAGGTTCTAGCAATTCATCACCATCACAGTCGGCCAATTTATAGGCCCCCATTCTAAATGAAGAAACAATGACAAATGGACCAAGCCAATTTGCTTCACACTTTCCTTTCTTTTCTCTATCAGCCTGATTTTTTGGATTTTCTTTCAATACTAGATCTCCTACTTGAAAGGTTCTTGGTTTGATATGATTGTTATAGTTCCTTGAAATTTGATTCTGATACAATTTCAAATGGTCATAGGCTTTAGTTTGATGTTCCTCCAACAATTCCAATTGTTGAAGGCGGGCAACTCTATAATCTTCATCCATGATTAATCCATGCAATGAGACTCTTAGGGATGGTATTTCCACTTCTAAAGGTAGAATAGCTTCGGCCCTAAAAACCAATGAAAAAGGGGTAGCTCATGTCGGGGTGTGAATACTAGTCCTATAGGCCCATAATGTTGGATTGATTTGAAGATGCCAATCCTTTCCTGACTTGCCAACAGATCGCTTAAGGATTTTAAGGATATTCTTGTTGGTAGCTTCTGCTTGTCCATTGCCTTGGGGAAGTAAATGGATGAAGAGTGATGTGTAATATGGAATGTGTCACAAAGTTCATCAACATCTTTGTTCTTAAAAATTTTTCCATTATCCGTGATGATAGCGTGAGGAATGTCATATCTGCAAATGATGTGATTTAGGATAAACATGGAAATTTTCTTCCCCGTTGTAGTTGATAAAGGGACAGCCTCAACCCATTTAGTGAAGTACTCTATTGTCGTGATTATATATTTGTGTCCATTTGAAGAAGGTGGATAAATCATGCCAATCAAGTCAAAACCCCATTGATAAAATGGCCATTGTGTGACAAACGGGTGTAACTCTTGTGCTGGTGCATGGATCAGGTCTCCATGGTATTGACATTTTGCACAAATTTTGACATATTGACAAGCATCTCTTTCTAAGTTTTTCCAAAAGTACCCCATACGTAAGATTTTCTTAGCTAGGTTTAAACCATTCGAATGTGACCCACAAATCCCCTCGTGGACATCTTTTAAAGCTAATTTGGATTCATCTTCCTCTAGACATCTAAGGAGCATTCCGTCAAGACCTTTACAATACAATGTGTCAGAAAGGATGGTATAACAGGCCACTTGTCTTATGAAATTTCTCTTTTGAGCACGGGTTTGGTCTATAGGTAGGGTTTGATCTTTTAGGTAGGCATAGATGGGTCCATACCATGGTGAGTCATGTCCATTTAAAAGGGAAATAAATTGGGTATCAGGTAGGTCAAATGTTGGTTTAACCAATTCTTCCACCAAGAACTCATACTTTTCATTTTGATCGGGCATTTGTAGTAAAGATGTCAAAGTAGCCATTGCATTCGCTGCTCTATTCTTGTCTCTTGGAATTTGTTCAAAAGTAATCAAAGCAAAATACTTTTTCCAATCATCCATCAATTTCTTGTAAGGCATTAGTTTTTCATCCTTAGTATTATATTCATCATTAACTTGATTAATGACTAATTGAGAGTCCCCATAGACTTGTAATTCTATTACGTTCCATTCCAAGGTCATCTTGATTCCTATGACCAAAGCTTCATACTCTGCTATATTATTGGTGCAAGGGAATAATAACTTGTAAGATTTTGGGATTGTGTAACCTTGTGGTGTAATCAAAAGAATTCCTACTCCACTACCATTTTGGGTATAAGATCCATCAAAGTATAAAGTCCATGTCTTAGCTTCTACATTCACAATTTCAGAATTTGGGAATTCCACTTGCATAGGATGTGTAGATTCTTGAGGCTATTCAGCCAATTGATTTTCTATAAATTGACCTTTGATTTCTTTCCTATCAACATATTCAATGTTAAATTCACTAAGTATCATGACCCACTTTGCAATCCTTCCAGTTAAAGTTGTTTTGCTAAATAAGTATTTTAAGTGATCAATCTTGGCTATGAGCTTCACCTTATGCAACAACATATAATGTCTTAATTTTTGAGAGGAAAATACCACTGCTAGGCAAGCCCTTTCCATGAAGCTATAGTTTAACTCATACTTGATCAATTTTCTACTTAAGTAGTAGATAGCCCTTTCTTTTCCTTCATCATCCTCCTGTGCCAATAAGACTCCTAAAGATCTTCCCGTTGCTGAAATATAGAGTAACAAAGGTTTTGCTTGAATAGGTGACATCAAGATAGGTGGATTCATTAAGTATGTTTTCAACAATTTAAAGGCTTTATCACACTCCTCATCCCATGTGAAGATGGTGTCTTTATGTAGTAATCTGGTGAAAGAATGGCATTTTTTTGCCAATTGAGAAATGAACCTTCTTATAGATTGAAGCCTTCCTTGAAGTGACTTCATTTGGCTAATATTATTTGGAATGTCCATGTCCATTATTGCTTATACCTTTTCATGATCTACTCCAATGCCTTTTGCTGAAACAATGTACCCTATGAGTTTTCCAGATTGTACTCCAAAAGCACAGTTATTTGGGTTGAGTCTTACTTTGAATTGTTCTAGCCTTGTAAAAATATTTTCAAGTATGGATAAATGATATTTTCTTTTATGTTACTTAGCTAGAATGTCATCCACATAATCTTCCATAAATGTGTGCATTATGTCATGGAAAATGGTAGTCATTGCTCTTTGATAAGTGGCTTTGACATTTTTGAGACCGAAGGGCATTACATTCCAACAAAAAGTACCCCATGGGAATGTAAAGGTTGTCTTATCTTGATCCTTAGGTGTAATGTGAATTTGATTATACCTACTAAATCCATCCATAAGTGAAAACATAGAATGACCCGCAGTGAGATCCACAATAGCATCAATGCTAGGTAATGGAAAGTCATCTTTTGGACAAGCAAGGTTTAAATCTCTGAAATCTATGCAAACTCTTATGGTTTTATCATGTTTGGTAATTGGTACAATGTTGGAGATCCATTCAGCATATGCTATTACTCTTATAAATCCTGCTTTGAGCAATTTCTCCAATTCTGCTTTGATTAAAAGGGCTACATGTGGATGCATTTTTCTCAACTTATGCTTGACGGGCTTAACCCCTAGTTTCACATTTAAGTGATGCATTATAAAACATGGATCCAATCTAGGCATATCAACATATGACCATGCAAAGTTCACTTGTTTTTCTCAAAAGAATTTAATGAATTCTTTTCTCTCCAAAGGACTCAAAGATGCTGCTAAGTGAATGAATTTAGGATCCTCTTATGTTCCAATGTTAACCTTTTTTGTGGGTTCAATAAGTATAGGTGATCTTTCATCTTCATGAGCTATTAAGGTGTCCAACCTCTCTCCCTTAGGTGCCACAGTTGGGTTTTCACCTTCGGAAACATCCTTTATTTTTACTTTTTTGGGGTCTAGCACTGCCACATGGTGGTTTTCACCACTAGACCTTCTCATT
>MU226046.1:2809766-2825731 GCA_018584345.1 Thuja plicata
TCTATATTATCAACATATGATAAATATAGCTCTACTGCTTTAACACTCTGTATTGTTTTTCTTATCTCTGGCTTTCGCAACTCTTCTTATCACAAATGACCTTCTATAAGTACATTCTCAAAGTATGAGATGATGGGACTTGTTAGACAACTCTTCATAACATCCTTGTTGGCTCTACTAAGCGCGCAAGCTTAATTACAACCGCACAAGTATAAACTGAATAGATGTGGTGCTTCACTAAGTCGGCTTCACCAATTTAACCATAACTTTGCAATCTTCTTGAAACATGTTTGGCACCTTTGGATTAATATCACCAACTCATAAATAATCATGAATATACACATGCATATCTTGAAGATAGGTGCAACTCAAGAATACGTCACATATGTCGGCCTTAAATTGTTATACTCCCAGAACTATAACTGCCAATAATAAAATTACATATCTTTACTGAAACCTCGTATTTGGGTCTGCGTGTATGAACATAGCACAATAAACATGTCAACAACATGTATCTATCCACGCAAGTCTTCATGTCATCATATGGATAAGTACATACAAAAGTACTGCCATGTATTATATGTTATCATCAATGACAAACATACAATCAATCAACTGTTCAGAATCAAATCTCCAACACAAAGGATATCAGACCACTATGACCTTCTCTTTGAGGGTCATAACCAGTTTCTTGCATACCTCAATTTTGAGTCCAAGTCTGGAGTACTGGGCCTAGAGGAATTTGAAGGATTCCTTTCCCAAAATTCCTGCCTCGGTGATGGCCTCTTCTCGAGAGTTAATGACTTCATCTAATCTGGTCCTCCATTCTTCATATTTTTCTATGTTTCCTTACCACAGGACGATGACACCGTTTGCCTGGCCGAAGAGATTATTGACCAAGTAAAGGTCTGGGAGTGATGCTTCCAGGAATTTCCTTATGACCCTAATTTGCTCCGTGATCCACCCATCTACAACCCATGCCTTCTTCTTCATGGCTCAAAGAGCATCCATGTCAACCTGCGGAAGTAGTGGTCCAGAGGTGGAGGCTTCCGGACAGATCTCGGCCAGTGGCTATGTAAATTCTGTGAGAAGTCTGAGGAGATTTTCATTTTTCTCTCTTTCATCCTTTAATTTCTACACTTGTTTGTCATACTAGGCTTCAACTACCCAAGTTTCCTCTCTTAGCAGGTCTAGCTCACCCTGCTTATCTCTCCTCCCCAGAGGCACTTCCATGATTGCATAGTCTTCGGCCCTTATTATCACCACATCTGTATCTGGGGGAGGGACTGCAACCACTGCAATTGTATTTCCTCCCAGACCAGTTTGGAGGGTATGGACGATAGGGCCCTTTTTGGGCTTCTTAGCCTCTATATTTTGGGCCATGATCTCAGCCAATGATAGGGGAACACCTACCGGCATCGAGGCCTTTCTCTTTCTAGATTCCACCATCCATTTTGGTAGTTGGGGAAGTTTTGTTTCTAAGGCATGAGTATCAGGGCCTTCTTCAGAGTCTGGTGGTGTATCTTCGATATCCATGGCCACATCAGGCTCTTTTTCCTTTTCGTACTCCCTAGGGGTTTCAATATTTTTTGCCCTAGTGGCATCTTCATCTATGGTGTTGAGGACCCCATCTCCATCGGTACTAGAATTATTTGTATCATCAGAGTTTTCCCCATCATTCTCATCATCTGTGGTTTTAGTGTCCACATTATCAAGGTTATCCCTCCCATCTTGTTGTTGTTGTTGTTCATCCCCAATGTCATTCGTCGGGACATCCTTCTCCATGGACACATCTTCTGGAGGAGGCAAAGGTGTCTAGCCAATATTTAGTTGTTGGGCCCTTGAGACCACCTCGCCAAATGCTGTGCTCCAGAGCACTTGATCACCCTGAGTAACTGAAGGCGTTCGGAGCATGACGATTGGGGGTACGGTTGATCCTGTAGGTTCAGTTTCCCCAGTTGTTGGTTGCTCATCATTTTCTTGCCTTGAATCTGTCTAGGTCCCCTATACCAGTGTTTCCTCCATGTCTTGTAGATCCTTTTGTGCTGCTTCTTATTCTAGCTCCTTTTCAGGTTCTCAGACCCCTTGTTCTAGGACCACATCCTTTTCTGGTGTCTCCCCTTCATCGGGGATTATCTCTACTTCTTGTGCGGCTATTTATTTTGTCGCCTTATCTATCTCCCCATGTAGATTCATGACTTCATCTACCCCGAAGATGTCATCAAAGTCATCATGCGAAGGGGAGGTCTCTGGAAGATCATCCAGTTTGGGGGAGTTCAAACTGACCTCCACCGGGGGAACATTGGGCATGCTGGGGCCCATGTCTGTGCTTGGGGGATTGTCTACCCTCTGTTTCTTCTTTCTTTGCAATGGGGCCCCGACATCCAGAATATTTGCAAACTATGCCTCGGCCTCTGTTTGCCGGCTCATGAGCACCGCTAGTGAAGGGGATCCTGTCGGGAGAGCAGATCCCACTGGAGTAACCAAGAGACCGCAGGAGAGCTGGGCGCTTATATTTTGGCTCGTTAGTTGGGACGCCTCTAGGTGATCATGAATTTTCTCCAAAATGGGGAGCGAACCTTAGGGAGTAACTTGGGGTGGGAAGTCTTTCTTCTCCTTCCTCTTGTCCTTGCTTGGTCCCGCGGCTCTAGAGTCGAAGCAGACCCCCGCAAGATCGGACCCTTATAGGTGCTCCTCAGACACACCCTCAAAATATTTATGATTGTTATCAATGATGTGGCGACTCACATCCTCAATTGTTAAGTTCTCCGAGGTGTCCCAATCCACCAGAAGGAGATCCAACTTGTCGATCCCCTATTCTTTGTATGATGGGTCCTCCAGAGGCCCATCGTCTGTAAAATCTTTCGAGAAGCCCCAAAGGCTGAGGGCCTTCATCAGACCTTTAGACATCTGTGAATGTTGTCAGACCCGAAGATCAAAACTGTCCTGACAATCCGCCCAGAAGTCTTCAATGTGAAATTTATGCTGTGTGGATGCCAGGGGCAATGCCTCTCTTATCTTGTCTACTAGATCAAAATTGTTTCTGGTATGGTGGAACCCTGCCAATCCTAGACTCTTTAGCTCATTGTCGGCTTCCTTAGCCGCTGCGAGACTGCAAGAATAGTTCCCGCAAGTAATTGGGAACGGAATGGATGTAACCTTCTTCATGCCAAATAATGTGTGGAGTTCCAACATTTTCCTATAGAACTCCAAAAGAATGATCCTATTCCCGTAGTGCCTGGGGAGTAGGTAGGGCTTCCCGGAGAAGCTGGTCACCCGAATATAAGTATGTTGTTGGAATTGAATGAAATAATTGTCGTATGTGTTCACCAAATTCATCGCCTCCTGTGACAATCGGTACCCGGTGTCCCGAGTGGGTGTCAAAATATTATGGTGAATGAATGTGTCATTTACCCTATAAAAATGGGGGAAAGAGGCTTCCCATTGGATCCAAGGATAATGATCCCATTGGGCAAGCTGGCTAGGCCCGTTATTGAGAACACCCACTATCTGTAAACCCCGAAGAGTAGGTCTTTGTTGGGCCAGCACCAAAAATATGTAGCAGGTCATGTATAACTTTGAATTATGGAGAACAATCTTCAGCTGGAAGTCTACATGATTGGTGATGATGGTTGCCCATTCGAAGGTCTAACTGTAAGTGGTAATGCAGTAGAGAAAATAATACATCCATGCTGAAAAGTCTCAGGCATGGGGCTCTCCAAAGAGCCTACATAAAAATATGATTCCCTCTTGAATGCATTCTTTAAAGTCTCCGCGGGGAATATCCAACTTCATCTTCTTATAGTCCCTTCTTAGGGACTTCAGCCAACGAGTATTGCGATGTTGCTGGGCGCGAATAGAAATTTCCTTGAACTCCTTCAGTGATACAGACCGAGAGATAACAATGGCTCCCTTGAACTGGGGGTTTCCCAACCCCGAAGCAAAAGTGGCAGCATCTAGATTGACAATGTCCGCTAGGTAATGTAGTGGTAGAGGATCGGCCAGAAAAACAACCCGAGTGGGAGCGTTGTAGTGCACCGCTAGTTGAAGGATCAGTTCTAGTGCTTGCACCAAGCAGGGGAAACTTGTAGCTTTAATGATGCCAGAGGCATCCGCGTTCTTTGCCATATCATCTTTGGCAGCCCTCTGTCGGTACATGGTTTGGACAAGGCTCTGCATTTCAGCCCATATTCTGGGATCGGTATCTGTGATCTCCTGTAGCTTGGAGTCCACTTTGGACCACACAAGAACACCCTCCCTCGGGTACCTGGAGGTTAATGGCAGCTTGGCCAACATATTCTCTACTTTTATTTTTGTGGCCGCTCGAGTGGAGGTAGTTGGAAGCTATGAACTTTCGGGAGGAGTTGTTACTTCAGACATGTTGATGGATATCCTGCGACCTGCAAGACCGGAGAACCATCAATACATATAATATGATAAAAATATAATATTTTATGGACTCTAGGAAATTCACCACCATCTCGCACATGTTCAAATAATATTAGTACACATCAAAATCCTAAAATATAAAAGTTAGCAAAGATTGGATTTTGATCGACACCCAGGGGTCCCGGGGTATTAATTTATATGAAAAAATGGGATGAAGACCCAGGGACTTCTTAGCACCTAGATTCTGGAGGAACTAGTCGTTATCGATGTGACTAGGCAGCAAGCTATACTTGGCTGACATGGGTTGTTATGTGACCATGCAATAGACGGTGTAATGGCCCTTAATGGCGACAGGTGGGATGACACAAGGGAAATAAATGCCAGATGGGATGTTTTTGAATACTTAGTCATGGGGCAATTAATCCTTCCATTAAGACAAAATGACAAAGGGGAGAGAAAACTGCCATGGCTCGAATAGGCGAGGTGCCAAGTTTAAGCCAGGCGAACACCATGCGGACAAGATCCAAACTTGGTTTAAACATGCAAAGCACAACGAGATCGCCATGAGAAGGGTTACCAGGACAATATATAGACTTAAAATATACAGGGGAAAGCCAAAAAAATGACTCAATTTATAGGAACTATCTACAACTACAGAATATCTACAATTTATAGCAAGGCTTCGACACCTTTACACATGAACCTTAAGAATTTACAACATTTACAACTAAAATACATCATTTACAAGGCTGAGAACAACGTGAGGAAGGCAGACAACCTTCCTGCGGAGCAATCCCACCAATGGGAGGCAAAAACAAACCAGAAAGAAAAGTGAAGCGAAACGAAGATGAAACCAAAAAGCAAAGAAGCAAACACGAGCAAAACAAAGAAAAACCATGAAAGACAAAACAAAGAAGAGGGGAGCCGAAGGGCCTACCTTAAAAAATGAAGGGACACAGGAAGAGGAGCATGGGAGGTGCTCTGCAACTGATGAAGCTTTCATAGACCATGAAATGACCACGAATGAACTACTGTTAATCATTGTTTAAGCACTGTTGAGCACCAAGAGCAATTCATACTTAATCATTGTTTAATCACCTTAATCGCTCTAGGTAATTGCTCTGGATAACTTGTTCACGGTAAATGTGAAAGTGACAGGTGAAACCCATTTATACCCTTAGGGTAAAAACATGTTGCTTCCTTCCGTGAACCCTGGGAAAGGTAAACCCTCTGAATTTTGGACCCAGTGGTTCCGAACAACTGCACCCTCTACAAAAGAGGAAGTGATGACAGGGAATCCCGGAGTTTGAAAATTTGGCTGACTCAGAAGACAAAAACACTCCAAGATCGGGTCCCAGAGGAAGGAGGACCAAAAGAAAAGAAAATGACCCTTGCAAAAGCAAAGGCCAAAGAAAGACAAAGAGAAAAAGAAATAAGGCAAAATCAAAAAGGGGGACCCAACATTTTGCCTATAAAATGTAGGGACGGGTATGCAGGGCATAACAAATGGTGACTCACTGGGCTGAATGCCTAAGCACATTTGAGAACTTCAGAGTCTTTGGTTAGCAAAACTAGAACTTATCTTTACCTGGAGCATTCTGTTTGCAAGGTGCGAGGTGTCTGAGAAAATCTAACTCATCGTTGATTCAATCCCCTAGTTCTTCATCAGTTGTGAGGTGTGTGATTTGAAAGAAAATCATGCCGATGATTTTCGGGAGAAGCAAAGAGGAGGCACTGAATACATTAAACCAAAATCATCACACCTTGCATGCTTCCCCCGATACTAGAATTCTCTATTCTTCAGTTTTCTTTTCTTTTTTTTGGAGATGGAAAGGCGGTACTCCTTTCACCGTGAACCTTAAGCTTAGCTAATTTTAATGGCGGTACTTCTTTCACCTTTCCATCTAATTTAAAATGGCAAATAGGGGAGAGTGTTCTAGACCCAAGATATTTTATGATCTTTAGACTTGGTTAATGACTAGTGCAACCGATCTGCCCCCAAGGATCATGTGATTACTTGCTTCTTAGATTTTTTGTTAACCAATGTTGAGACTATAGAGATATGAATTTGATGAAGATCACTCATAACCTTTTACCGTGCATGCAAAATAACTCTGGAGTGTGGACAAATTCCACCGTGCTAACAATAGATTCCAAACTATTCGAAATGCATAAGGTACCATTCTAGAGACTAGATGTCATGTGAAGCATACTCATCTACAAGGAGAGGGCAACACGTTGGGAACCCGCAAAACAAACGAAAACCAAAAAAAAAAGAAAACAAGGAAAAGGAAGGCGGTCTCGGAGGACAACTGACAACTATTTACAAGGCCAAGGCACTCCCAAAGAGCGCTGGGGAGGATATTTACAAGCAGGAACTTTACATATAATACAACTTCGGACAAACTCACCACCTACCTTATTCAAAATAGTGCTTGAGAAACTGTCCATTGACAGGAAATGGGATGACCTCTCTAGTCATAGTACTGAGGCAATAAGTATTTTCCCTACAGATCTCAGATATCAAATATGGCCTGAGCCAAAGCCTTTGAAACTTGGTGTGCTTTCCTTTCTTTTCCCACGCCTTGTCCCACAAGAGGACCAGGTATGAAATCTGAAAGGTCTTATACTGATCTCTCTGGTCAAACCATCATTTGACTACTGCTTGGTGATGTGTGAAATTTTCTAGTGCCGCATCTCTTTGTTCCTCCATCCTCACTAGGTTCAGGAGCCGAACTTCCATGATATTGTCCCAGTTGTTAAATTGCTGCATAAACTGTAAGACCAGGATTTGTAAGTTGATAGGAAACATTGGATTCTAGCTGTAAACCAGATGAAATGGGGAAATTCCCAGGGCTGCCTTTATTCTGATATTTGATTACCTTCAACAGATATTTGATCACCTTCAACAGATTTTTATTGGTGGATTCAGCCACGCCATTACCCTGGGGGTAGTAGTTGCTGGAGAACTTCAGGGAGATCTTCCTTTCATAGGTCCATTAAAGTAATTGCGCTGAAAAAAATGATGGATCGTTGTCACACACTATAGCAAATGGCATTCCAAAATGGGTGACTATGTTTTCTTCCAGGAATTTAATAACTACATATGTCATGTTGTTTTTGCATGGAATCACTTCAGACCACCGGGTGCAATAATCAGTAGCAGTTAAAATATACCAATGGTTGGCAGATGAGTTGGGGTTGATTTTCTCGATAAAATCAAATGCCCATTA
The DNA here is from genome assembly GCA_018584345.1 of Thuja plicata. NCBI lineage: Eukaryota > Viridiplantae > Streptophyta > Pinopsida > Cupressales > Cupressaceae > Thuja > Thuja plicata. The sequence continues at coordinate 2,817,389 of MU226046.1, forward strand.
GGCAAAGGGCCTAACTTCAAAGACTGACTGCAAAGGCATGGCTGGGTTCCACTAATGATGTGTCACTGTTTGGTAAGTGTGGCACTTCCTCATGTGAGTGTAGACATCTTTAAAGATGAAGGGCCAATAGTATCCAACCCGGAGAATCTGGTGGGCTGTGGCATCTGTTGAGCCATGCCCGGTTCCAAACTACCCATAAAATTCTTCAATTATTTTAGCAGCTTGGTCCCTGTCTATGCACTGGAGGTAAATCCCTTCATAGTTCCTGCAAAAAAGTGTTCCATTCTTGATCATGAAATGTGCACTTTTCAGCCCCTCCAGGCATCTGTTGTTGAGCAATAGGTACACTAGATCGGTATACCATGGGTCTTGAGTGATGGACTCCATTGTGTAAGTTTGGTATTCAATATTTTGAGTTCCTTCTGACATTGGTCTGCATAGTCCCTGGCCTCAAACTATCTTCATGGGTTGCATTCTAGATCATACTCTTGGAGGATGGTCATACATTTCCCCGGGCGTTCACCCAGTTCACTCTGTAGCAACAAAGATTTAACAGCTTGGTCCGGAATGATAGCATGCACTTTACTCTGGAGAATATAGTGTCAAAATTTCTTCACGGCCCGACTAGAGTGAAAGCTTGCTTTTCCAAAGATGAATATCAGACTTCATAATTTTTGAAGGGGGAGCTCATAAAAGTGATGGGTCGTTCTTTCCCTTCAACTTTTTGGGTTAGGACTGCTACTACGGTGAAGTGAAGGAGTATATGTGAAATGGGAGGGAATATTCTGGACTTGCTAGGACAGGTGCCTCCACTATGGTTTGCTTGATCTAAGCAAACACTCGCTTTGCTTCAGAGCTCCACTCAATCTTCGTGTCTTTCTTCATCATGTCATTGAGTGGTTTAACTATCTCGATGAATCTAGTGATGAATCACCAGACAAAGTTTATCTTTTCAAAGAGAGATCTTATTTCTTTCTTATTGTCGGGCATCTATAAATTTAGTAGGGCTTCAACTCTCTAAGGGTCAATGGATATCCCCTTCTTAGAGATGATATGCCCGAGAAAATTCCCTTTAGTGACCCTGAATATACATTTCTTAGGGTTGAGGGAAACACCATCCCGATGACATCTCTCACAAATTTGGGTGAGGTGGGCGGAGTGATCATGCTTGTCCCAGGAAAAGGCTATCAAATCATCCATGCAGATGATTATGCATCTATTTACTAGGCCTTCAAACGCAATGTCCATAGCCTTTTGAAATGTTGCCCCAATGTTGATAAGTCCAAAGGGCATTCTCTGGTATGCAAATGTTCCCCACTTGTTGGTGAACGTCATTTTATCCCTATCTTCATACTTAACCATGACCTGGCTATACCCGGAGTATCCATCCAGGAAGGACATCATCTGGGATCTGTTAACAATTTGTAATACCTCATTGAGCGAAGGGAGAGTGTGATTGTCCTTCTTAGATGCCTTATTTAAATTGAAAAAATCCACACGAGGTGGATCTCGCCATTTTTCTTTCACACGGCGACGAGGTTGGCAACCCAAGTTGTGTGCCGAATAGGAAAGATAATCTGGGCCGATAATAGTTTCTAAACCTCTTGATGAATTAGAGATTCGATCAATGGGTTTACTAGTATTTTCTTTTGCCGAAAGGGCTTGGCATGTGGTTTCAGTGGGATGGTATGGGTCATGATGGATGTGTCATAAGTTTTTAGATCCTCATATCCCCACGCAATCACGTCAATGTATTCTTGGAGGACCGCGAGAATCTTCGCCTTCTCCTTTGGGGAGTAGGAGGTGTCGATGTGTATAATTTTTTCTTCATTGGCCTGGCCGATGTTGACCTTATCAAATTTTCCTCCCTCATAGGAGGATGATATCTTCTCTACGCCCTAGGGGTCCGAATCAAAGATGCATTCAAGAGCTACTATCCCCTTGAGGATGGTGTTGGTTGGTAAGTTGATAATCCCGTCATCTTCTTCACCCTATCTGGCATCGTCATGATCTCTTTCTTCCACTATTTGATCCTCAAAGATGCCCACATTAGCCATGAAGTCCAGGATATGTTGGTCATCCTCAAAGACCTAAAATTGAGTGATATTGTCTGAGATGGATGGGGTAGGGATCATCTCGATAAAAAACTTCTGAAGCCGGGAGCCAGCCATTGGCTCAAGGGTGCTGGAAGACATGGCAAGGGCATCCAAATCATAGTTACGTTTCCAGGGAATAAGCTTGATGCAAAAAGCATTGAAATATTAAATGAGGCTCCATGCCTAGTTGCAGTATGTGGCCAGCCTTTTTTCGTGACAAGTGTATTGGCTCCGGACATGTTTAACGATCAACTCTGAATCACCCATCACCCAGAGGTGGGTGACTCCTTTCCTTAGTGTGAATAGGAGTCCGAGGACCAAGGCCTCGCACTCCATGATGTTATTTGTGCAATTAAACTATAGCCTGTAAGATGTGAGGAAGGATTTCCCCCGTGGGTTGATTAGTTCTACTCCGGCCCCGCAGCCCGCTTAGATTGGGATCCGTCAAACTTCAGGGTCCACAGGTCATTGTTCATTTTTTGGGGCTGGGAAGACGAGGTGGTGTTTGGATTGATTTTGGGATGGTTGGAAGGTGATTCCTTCAGCTCTGATGGTGCATGGATGAGGTTTTCCTCTGGAGAAGCCTTTGGTTGGGATTCTTGGACAGGCGACACCTTAGGCATGCTGCTAGAATGATTGCTGGGTCCAAGAGAATCTACTTTGTGTTCTTTCTCCTGGAGGGCATTGATGTATTGGGTAGCAATGGCAATGCAAGGCTCACACTCCAGTTCAGAATGTTTCTGGTAGTGTACCCGACACCATGTGTCAGACAAGAGTGTGGCAGGGGTGGCTGTGTTGCCTAGTGAGTTTACCTCACCCCTCAATTTTTTGTCTAGGTCCTGAATTCTCTGAGAGACTATGGGATCCTCCTCAGGGGTGAAATTAAATGTTAAGATCTCTAGGGGTTGGTACACCCCGGGGGAAGATTCAGAGAACAAGACTTCATTTACCCTCTCAACTTTGGTGAGGGCCCGCTTCATCCTTGATTCACTCTCTACTCAGATCTGGTTTGACTGCCCCTCCTAGGGGAGCCACAAGTGGGAGAAGTCCATGGAGAAATACCCGTTAAGGGCCTTAGAGCAATTCTAACTTAACAACATCCCATAAGTTTCGGGGATGTCCACCACTTGGATGTCTATTATGCTTGATATTTGGGGGTCTTGGATGAGTTGAATCCAGACGTTCTTCAGCTCACCTACCATTTTTAAAGTAGTTTTGTCCAATTAGACTATTGCACCTTTGGATGGAGTGAGAAAGAGTCCGAGCTTCTGGCATATAGATAAGGGCATGATGTTTTCCGAAGCACCAAAATCTACTAGGCAATTGTATAGGTTCTTCCCTTGTATGTTTAGGCCTAGTAAGAAGGGAGGATCCTCTGTATTTCCCTGGAAGATAGCCGAATTGGCATCGTCAAATGTGACAGTCTTTGGTGGGTGACTGACGACTTTTGGGTTTCCCAAGAGCTTCAGAAGAGACTTCCTATGCTCAGGACAATTCAACAAAACCTCCATCAAGGTCATGGAGGTGGTGGTTCTCTCTAATGCCTTGGTAATGTCAAACCTTCCCCTCGAGTAAAGTTGGCTTCCCTCAGCTGGATCCCTGGCTTGGTTAGATTCGAATCCTTTCGGTGGGAAGGAGCAATCAGTTGTGTTATCCTAGGGAGAGGTATTCTTGGGAGGCATTGGCGTATAGAATGGCCCTTTTCTAGTCTAACTCTGAGTGTTGTAGGGAGTCTGCAGGCTGGTGAAGGCATTAGCCTCAAAGGCCGGGATAAATTCATCAAAGAACCCTTTCAATTTGGGTTCTTCTTCATCCTCTTCATCTGTCCCGAAGAAGATGGTCTCACAAGTGAAGGCACTATGAGTGGGCTCTTATGCGGGTGATTTCGGAGGAGTAGGATTGACAAGTTGTTGTCTATCCAACTGGGAGATCATGATGATCTTCTCAAGTGTGGCACAGTTCACCTCAGAATGAGATCCGGTGTCATGCAATCTACACCAGTTGGTCAGGGGGTGGAATTCTGCAAGCTGTGCAAAATGACTGGGTCTAGCATCGTTCTGTGTAGTGTTTTGGTTTAGAGGAGGACCTTCGGTGTTTTCATTATTGTTCCATTGCTGTTGATTGGGGTGAGGCCCGTTGTTGTAGTTTCTACCTTCAGGGTTAGTATTTTGTTGCCTAGAGAAAATATTCCCTCTTTGGGAATTGGAGTTGTGAGGCGTGGAAGGCCCCACCTTTAGTTTTCCCATGTCCATAGTCAGGGAGGACACCAATCGCCGGAGGGATTCAACCTCGACAGACAGCTGGGTATTCATGTCACGATGTGAGGGCTGTTGTTGTTAGTTCTAGGGGAAGGCAACAACAGCTCTTGGAGTCGAGGATGACAATCCTCCAACTGTGGGTGACTGGAAGAAAGGTACTCCAGAGGGTTGTGTCAAGGGTTGTTTCATTTGCTGCGGCTGGCTCCAAGGAATGAATTCTAGACCCGGTATTGTCTAGGCTTGTGATGGATATACATATCGGGCCTGTTGGTATATCGACGGTGGTAGGCCCATGTCCATCTTTGGGGAACCCATTGCTAGATTGGGGTTGTATCCCCCAATGTAAGAAGTTCCGCCAGGTATCATATTGAATGGTGTGCTCTGCCCAATCCCACCGGGAGCTTTGCTCAAACTGTGAGATAACTCCAGGGCTAGGTTATAAACCTTTGCTAGAGTATCCCGGTCATTTGCAGTGGTGGTTCTCCAAAGGAGCGTGGAAACAATGGGGTCAAGAGCATTCAGGTATGTCTGGATGGTTACATCAGTGGATGTGATGAAGGGGCTCGTGCACTGCTTCAAGGCGCATTGGAACCGATGGTTGAGTGTGGCAAGGGGTTCATTCAGTTCCTTCCTGATGGAGATAAACTGGCTGTGAGAACACGTCGGGTCTACGTGAATGCAGAAGGCTTCCAGGAAGGTATCCTCCATATCCTACCAACTGTTGATGGAGTTGGCCGACAAGTAAAGGTACCAATTTAACTTGTTCTGTCCCAAGGATAGAGGGAACATTCGGGTCACAACATCCTACTATTGTACCTAGTGTCGGTTCATGGCATCCTTATAGGCGTGGAGATGTTCTTCTACAGTTCTGGGGCCTAGATGATCATATCTGGGGTAGATCTTCTCCGGATGCGGAGGAAGATCGTTGGTAGCACCGAGGAACTGCCCCATTGGGGACCTAGTGTTACCAAAGTAATTTTTCATTGGGGCTGCTAGATTTTGGCTAGGTTGAACATTGATCCCCGAGGTTATCTGAGGAGCTTGAGTATTCTGAGGTGTATCAAATCTACTGATAAGGTTAGCGGGATGCTTGGTCTTTGGGGTCCTTTTCTTTCAAGTAGGAGGCTCAAGTTCAACAAACTTTCTGGGATTCAGGGTTGAACGAAGGATTCTTTCAAAGTGCGCAGGCAAAAAAGACCCTATCCCGCTAAAAGTTTGACTCCTAAAACTATGGCTTGGGGAACCCTCGGGTGAAGTAAAATCAAATTCTTCCAAAGGGGATGAGCTCATGCCCTCCTTCTAGCGCTAGTTTCTATTGACGGGACTTTGTGACCGGTCTCATCAACAAAGGAAAAGTTGTCACTGGGTACCAGGGTACCGGCCAACTTTGCTTGTAAAGGTTGTCCAGGGAATAAATTCTTCGGGCCTTCAAGCACCCAGGTCTCGATGGTGCGGGGAGCTAAGTTGGGCAAGTGACTATTTTTGTTCGGGGGGAAAGTTAGTTTTGACTCATCTTCTCCAGGGATTTTGTTAGTAGGTCGAGGTTTCTTGCAAGCACGCATTAGTTTACCAAATAAACAGCAAAACATGGATCAAGGTTAGGAGTTTGTTATTCTACTCATAGTCCTATGATATATCTTTAACATCAACAATGCTCTAATGAACTACACTAAATTCTGAATGCATACAGAACCATCAGTTCATACATATTCAATAGCAAGGGGGAATGAGATCATCTAATCTAACAAAACATCATGGCAGAGGACATTGGAAACATACAACACAAAAGAGATATTGCTAACTCAGAGATCAGAACACCAATAATATCATTGCCAGATACTCTTCCTTCTTCATTAACAAAGTGTTCCAGCAGCACTAGTGTGTACATCAATGGCCCCAAGGGAGCATATAACAACTAAGAACTACTGAGCATTGAACTCTACAACTACTAGAAATGCTGAAAGTATTGCACTGCAAAATCATCAATTTGGTCGACCCTTGAAATGAGGTCAGACTTCTCATTTATACACATAACTTGTCATAAAATTAGCCTAATCTAACTGTACACTCAACATTAAAATACAATATCCGGTGGCCAGTACTACCTTCACCACTTACAATCACCTCGAATAGAATAGAGGTTTGACAAGACAAAGGAAGAAGACAAGAAGAAAGGATGGAAGAATCAGCCTCGAGAAGAGTGTTCGAGTAAGAATAGAAGAAATCCAATCTTCCCGGGGTTCGAGGCTACATGCCTCATTAATGCGAAATGTGGCTCACTATCTTTGATGCACCAGGTAGTTAATGTTGGAGCGGCGCCTTGGGAAAATCACATGTCAAAGCCATCCCTCTATCTGACATGCCCTATCGGGGTCACCTACTTTCTGACCCCCTTTATTAGTTGTTGGATAATGACCGGTCGACTTCAGGGAACTTGGACACGGGTCATTGAATGAATACAAAACTTTGGATCTGGAATTCCAGAGTCCAGGAGCTTACGCTCAAAGAATAACGAATGTTCAAAAATGCACCCTGTGGGTGAAAATCTCCAGAGTTCAAAGAAATTTATTGTCCCTTGATGTTTTTGAAAGCCTCCAGAATTTGGCTAATGCCATCTCCATCTATATATTTGATACTGTTCCATTGGTCATGGATAATTCCAAACTTTTCTTCAATGTCTCTGGCCCTGTCCTGAAATTCTTCGACTAACTTCACTGAGTCATGAGCCTGGAGCATCATTTTAGATATTCTTGACAAATTTCCTCTGTCGAAGTCTCTGATAGACTGATACTGGGACTCCATTAGCTCATGAAATTTACTAAGGACATAGTCCTCTGGGGCACAAGTCCCAGTGGTGAAGGGATCAACTTGTGAAACCCTCCCAATGAATGCTTTATATAGGTCCAAAGGATATTAGACCATCGTGACCTTCTCTTTGAGGGTTGTAACCAGGTGCTTGCATACCTCAATTTTGAGGCCAAGTCTGGAGTACTGGGCCCGGAGGAATTTGAAGGATTCCTCTCCCAAAATTCCTGCCTCGGTGATGGCCTCTTCTCTGAAGTTAATGACTTCATCTAATCTGATCCTCCATTCTTCATATTTTTCTATGTTTCCTTCCCACAAGACGACGACACCGTTTACCTGGCCCAAGAGATTATTGACCAAGTAAAGGTCTAGGAGTGACGCTTCTAGGAATTGCCTTACGACCCTGATCTGCTTCGCAATCCACCCATCTACAGCCTGTGCCTTCTTCTTCATGGCTCGAAGAGCATCCATGTCACCCTGCGGAAGCGGTGCTCCAGAGGTGGAGGCTTCCAGACAGATCTTGGCCAGTGGTTGTGTAAGTTCTGCGAGAAGTCTGAGGAGATTTCATTTTTCTCTCTTTCCTCCTTTAATTTTTGTGCCTGTTTGTCGTACCGGGCTTCAACTGCCCAAGTTTCCTCTCTTAGTAGGTCTAGCTCACCCTGCTTATCTCTCCTCCCTAGAGGCACTTCCATGATTGCGTTGTCTTTGGCCCTTATTGTCGCCACATCTATATTTGGGGGGCAGGTTGCAACCACTACAACTGTATTTCCTCCCAGACCAGTCCAAAGGGTATGGACGGTCTGGGCCTTTTTAGGCTTCTTAGCCTTTGCATTCTGGGCCATCATCTAGGCCAACAATAGGGGAACACCTATCGGCACCGGGGCCTTTCTCTTTCTAGATTCCACCAGCCATTATGGCGGCTGGGGCGATTTTATTTCTAAGGCATGAGTATCAGGGCCTTCTTCGAAGTCTGGTGGTGTTTCTCCGGTGTCCATGGCTGCATCAAACTCTTTTTCCTTATCTTGTTCCCTAGGGGTTTCAGTATTTTCCGCCCTAGTGTAACACCCCAAAATTGGCATCTTGCAACTATAACCAATTTTGTTGCATTTGTCATTCTTCTAAATCATCAAAGTCCTATTATACTAGGCAAATTCTGAGTTTTCACTGACTCTACTCGACCTGAG
>MU226046.1:2835865-2847906 GCA_018584345.1 Thuja plicata
AACAGGTCGAATCATGCAGACAGTCAGGATGAATAACTCATATTCAGTCTTGGCTGTACCTGGTGAAGAATGACTATGTTGAAGTGTGTGGTTGATTTAGAAGGCCAAAATTAACTCATACACCTAGTGGCGTCTTCATCTGTGGTGTCAGGGACCCCATCTCCACCAGTACCAACATTATTTGTATCATCAGGGTTTTCCCCATCCTTCTCAGCCTCTGTGGTTTCAATGTCCACATTTCAAGGTTATCCCTCCCATCTTGTTGTTGTTGCTATTGTTCATCTGCAACGTCATTCGTCGGGACATCCTTCTCCACGGGCACATCTTCTGGAGGAGGTGAAGGTGTCTGGCCAATGTTTTGCTATTGGGCCATTGAGACCACCTCGCCAAATGTCATGCTCTAGGGTACTTGATCACCCTAAGTAACTGAAGGCATTTGGAGCGTGACGGTTGGGGGTATGATTGATCCCGTAGGTCCAATTTCCCTAGTTGTCAGTTGCTCATCATTTTCTTTCCTTGAATCTATCTCGGTCCCCTAGACCGGTGTTTCCTCCACGTCTTGTGGATCCTTTTGTGTTGCTTCTTGTTCTAGCTCCTTTTTGGGTTCTCGGACCCCTTGTTCCGGGACCACTTTCTTTTCTGGTGTCTTTCCTTCATCAGGGATTATCTCCACTTCTTGTGCAGCTATTTCTTCTGCTGCCTTATCTATCTCCCCGTGTAGATTCATGAGTTCAACTATCCCGAAGATGTCATCGAAGTCATCATGCGGAGGGAAGGTCTCCAGAAGATCATTTAGTTCGGGGGAGTCTGAACTGACCACCATCGGGGGAACATTGGGCATGTCGGGGCTCATGTCTGTGCTTGGGGGATTGTCTACCCTCTGCTTCTTCTTTCTTTGCAATGGGGCCCCGACATCCAAAATATCTGCCGACTGTGCCTCAGCCTCTATTTGTCATCTCATGAGCACCACTAGTGAAGGGGATCCTGCTGGGCGAGCAGATCCCACTGGAGTAACTAGGAGACCGCGAGAGAGCTAGGCGCTTATTTTCTAGCTTGTTAGTCAGGATGCCTCCAGCTGATCGTGAAATGTCTCCAAAATGGGGAGTAGACCTTAGGGAGTAACTTGGGGTGGGACATCGTTCTTCTCCTTCCCCTTGTCCTTGATTGGTCTCACGGCTCCGGAGGTCGAAGCAGACCCTCGCAAGATCAGACTCTTATGGGTGCTCCTTGGACACACCCTCTCAAAATATTTATGACTGTTATCAATGGTGTGGCAACTCACATCCTCAATTGTTAAGTTCTCCGGGGTGTCCCAATTCACCAGAGGGAGATCCAACTTGCCGATCCCCTATTCTTTGTATGATGGGTCCTCCAGAGGCCCATCATTTGTAAAATCATTTGGGAAGCCCTGAAGGTTGAGGGCCTTTATCAGACCTTTGGACATTCGCGAATGTTGTCGGGCCCGGAGATCAAAACTGTCCCGACAATCCGCCTAGAAGTCTTCAACGTGAACTTTATGCAGTGTGGATGCCCGGGGCAACGCCTCTCTTATCTTGTCTACTGGATCAAAATTGTTTCTGGTAAGGTGGAATTCCGTCAGTCCCAGACTCTTTAGCTCATTGTCAGGTTCCTTAGCCGTTGTGAGACTGTAAGAATAGTTCCCACAAGTAATTGGGAACGGAATGGATGTAACTTTCTTCACGCCAAAGAATGTGTGGAGTTCCAGGATTTGCCTACAGAACTCCAAAAGAATGATCCTATCATCGGAGTGCCTAGGGAGTAGGTAGGGCTTCTCGGAGAAGCCGGTCACCTGAATATAAGTATGTTGTTGGAATTGAATGAAATAATTGCCGTATGTATTCACCAAAGTCATCGCCTCCTGCGACAACCGGTACTCGGTGTCCCGAGTGAGTGTCAAAATGTTATGGTAAATGAACATGTCATTTACCCTACAAAAATGGGGGAAAGAGGCTTCCCATTGGATCTAGGGATAATGATCCCATGGGGCAAGCTAGCCAGACCCATTCCCAAGAATGCCCACTCTTTGCAAACCCCAAAGAGCGGGTCTCTATTGGGCTAGTGCGCACAATACATAGGAGGTCATGTAGAACTTTGAATTCCAAAGAACATTCTTCAGCTGGAAGTCTACATGATTGGCGATGATGGTCGCCCAGTCGAAAGTCTAACTGTAAGTGGTGATGCAGTAGATAAAATAATACATCCATGCCAAAAAGTCTCTGGCATGGGGCTCTCTGAAGAGCCTGCATAAAAATATGATTCCCGCCTGAATGCATTCTTTAAAGTCTCCGCGGGGAATCTCCAGCTTCATCCTCTTATAGTCCCTTCTCGGGGACTTCAGCCAGCGAGTATTGAGATGTTGCCGGGCGAGAACAAAAATTTCCTTGAACTCCTTTAGTGATACAGACCGGGAGATAACAATGGCTCCCTTGAACTAGGGGATTCCCAGCCCCGAAGCAAAAGTGGCGGCATGCAGATTGATAATGGCCACCGGGTAATGTAGTGGTAGAGGATCGACCAACAAAACAACCCGGGTGGGAGCATTATAGTGCACCGCCAGTTGAAGGATCAGTTCCGGTGCTTGCACTGAGAAGGGGAAACTTGCAGCTTTAATGATGTTAGAGGCGGACACGTTCTTCGCCATATCATCTCTGGTGACCCTCTGTGTATACATGGTTTGGACAAGGCTCTACATTTCAGCCCATAGTCCAGACTCAGTATTTGTGATCTCCTGCAGCTTGGAGTCCACTTTGGACCCCACAAGAAAACCCTCCCTCGAGTACTTGGAGGTTAATGGGAGCTTGGCCAACATCTTCTCTGCTTTTGTTTTTGTGGCCACCCGAGTGGAGGTAGTTGGAAGCTCCAAACTTCCAGGAGGAGTTGTTACTTCAGATATGTTGATGGATATCCTGTGACCTGCAGATCGGAGAACCGTCTATACATATAATATGATAAAAATACAACAGTTAATGGACTTTGGGGAATTCACCGCCATCTCGCACCTATTCAAAGAATATTAGTACGCATCAAAACCCCAGAATATAAAAGTTAGCAAAGATTGGATTTTGATCGACACCCGGAGGTCCCGAGGTATCAGTTTATGCGATAAAAATGGGATGAAGACCCAGGGACTTCTCAGCACCCAGAGTCTGGAGGAACTAGTCGTTATTGACGTGACCAGGCGGCGAGCCGTACTTGGCTGACATGGGTTGTCACGTGACCATGCGACAGATGACGTAATGGCCCTTAATGGCGACAAGTGGGACGACACAAGGGAAATAAATGCCAGATGGGATGTTTTTGAATTCTCACTCGTGGGGAAAGTAATTTTGCCTTTAAGATGAAATGACAGAGGGGAGAGAAAACCGCCATGGCTCAAACAGGCGAGGTGCCGAGTTTGAGCCAGGCGAACACCATGCGAACGAGCTCCAAACTTGGTTTAAATGTGCAGAGCGTGATGAGCTCACCATGGGAAGGGTTACCAGGACAATATACAGACTGAAAATATACAGGGGAAAGCCGAAAAATGACACAATTTATAGGAACTATCTACAACTATGGATTATCTAGAATTTACAACAAGGCTCCAACACCTTTACACAGGAACCTTAAGAATTTATAACATTTACAACTAAAATACATCATTCACAGGGCCAAGAACAACGTGAGGAAGGCAGACAACCTTCCTACAGAGCCATCCCACCAACGGGAGGCGAAAACAGACCAGAAAGCAAAGCGAAGCGAAATGAAGATGAAACCAAAAAGCAAAGAAGCAAACACGAACAAAACAAAGCAAAACCAGGAAAGACAAAACCAAGAAGAGGGGATTCGAAGGGCCTACCTTCAAACACAAAGGGATGCGGGAAGAGGAGCACGGGAGGCGCTCTGCAACTGATGAGGCTTTCATAGACCATGAAATGACCACGAATGCACTAGTGTTAATCACCATTTAAGCACTGTTGAGCACAAAGAGCAATTCACACTTAATCACTGTTTAATCACCTTAATCGTTGTTTAATTGCCTTAATCGCTCTGGGTAATTGCTCTAGATAACTTGTTCGCGGTAAATGTGAAAGTGACAGGTGAAACCCATTTATACCCTTAGGGTAAAAACATGTTGCATCCTTCTGCGAACCCCGAGAAAGGTAAACCCTCCAAATTCCGGACCCAGGGGTTCCGAACAACCACACCCTCTAGCAAAAGAGGAAGTGATGACAGGGAATCCTGGAGTCTGGAAATCTGGCCGACTCAGAAGACAAAAACACTCCGGGACTGGGTCCCGGAGGAAGGAGGACCAAAAGCAAATAAAATGACCCTTGCAGAAGTAAAGGCCAAAGAAAGACAAAGAGAAAAAGAAACAAGGCAAAAGCAAAAAGGGGGACCCAACATTTTGCCTACAAAATGTAGGGACAGGTATGCAAGGCATAACAGGGAGAAGATCCAGTAGTTGAGCACCCTAACTTCACACTTCTCAAAATCCTATGTAGAGATTTCAAACCACTCCTAATTTTTAACAATAGCTTAGTTGGCAAGTCCCCTATTTATAATGAAGGATTTAGGGCCACATCATTAAACATGATGCCACATCAGTATGCTTTTTGTCAAGATATCTAAAATAGCCCCCCAAAAATGTGAGACTAATACTTGTGCAAAAGGGAGGCCGATACATGTACAACTGATGTGGCATCACATGATTCATTGCTTTTTAGATCCAAGGGATATATTTTATTCAATTATGGGTAGTCATCATTAGCAATGACAACTTTAAAGTCACAATTATTGGCACAATGTTGTAAAAAATATTGAACATTAAATTAACAAATGCTAGGGGAAGAGCACCAGTAATCAAACACGTTCCAATAACTGCACCCTCCACACACACTTGACCCCCCAATTACTAATTTTAAAGGAGCCCCAAAAATGACAACACATGTACCAATAGCCAATCATTTTTTAGTTTTTTTGGTTGGTAATTGGCCTATGTGTGCACCACTATTGGGACATTTGTGTATGACTACTAGGACATTTGGCCACAAGTACTGTAATTTTTGAGCGAATGACTATTAATGCATCTTTGAATGAGTATTGAGCGACACTTTGAAATGACCACTTTTTGACCCTTCAACGTTTGACAATCTCTATAAGAAATTTTGTTAATACCTAGAAGCCAAGAAATATTTGTTAAAGTGTGAACTCACATATAAAGATAACAATTTTTTTTGTCTAAATCATACTTTAGACTCTACAAATACATGAAATTAAAATGTGCAAATAGTAGTACTCTTAGTCTTCTTGAAATCACATCCAATAAAAGATCTTTTTCTCTATATTAAGTATACTCCATCATCCCATGAATCCTAAATATAGACTATATTTAGTCTTGTGAATATTAAAATTTTATCTATCTATCTCTACACACCTTGCATAGTAATTGTTACCATTAGTCCAAAGCGTACGGAAAAGGGACATGAGTATGCGAATTTCACCATTGCATATTTCATCCGAGTTCAGGATAAGATATCTACATGGAATGAACAAGATAAAACATTGCGTCGATTGAGTGTTTGAAGGCCAGCCACACTAGACGAACCCCCAAGACAGCGTCGGCTCCAACGCAGCCACAACTCCCTTGAGAGAAAAATATGTATGTCACAAAGTAGTTTGAATCAGACCTGTTAATTTCAATGGCAGCCAACAAACTCATAGTGGGTACTTTCTCAATCACAGAGACACCCATGTTTGATACAATAACAGCCTCCCTCTCACCCCATACAAAAACACATCCTAAACCGTTTGCATTACCTTCACCAATAATTCCCACAAAGAATTTCAATACGAAGAAGCTCTGTCTGTCATCAGGCAGAATATCCACATTGAATTTCAATACAGAACAACTCTATCTATCCTCAAGTACCCCTTTATTACTAAGTGGATCATGTGATCATAGGCTTTGGGCTGTGCGGACCAGCAGCAATGGGGACGATGGGTTTATTCCTGCTTTGTTAGAGAGACCTGCTTATGCTCCTAAGCAGGAAATGGTATATTATAACGACCACGAGGAGGAAGAAGAGGAGAAGGAAGAGGAGGAGGAGGAGAAGTCGGGGAATTTGAGCTATTTATTAAATTGTGTGAAGGATTCGAATAAGGAAGATGAAGATGAGGAGGAGGAGGAGGAGGAGGAGGAGGAGGAGGAGGAGTTGGGGAGTTTGAGTTATTTGTTAAATTATGTGAAGGATTCGGATAAGAAAGATGAAAAAAGGATTTTTAATTATAACGATTGGGAGTTTGAAATTCTCAGGGAGACTCAACCTCTCATAAGAATGTCGAAGATGATACTTCATTCTTACAAGTAAGTCCTGTTTTTGTTTTTGTTTTCCTTTCTGTTAATTTTTTGGAGGCTGTTTGTATTTTCCTTGGTAGTTCGGTAGGGCTATAGAACTCATTTAAATCTTGGGTAAAGCTGTAGGCTGAATTGTAAATCTTGTTTGGGCCAAGAAAGGTGAATTGTAAATCTTGGGCTAGGCTGCAGGCTGGATTGTATCTTGGGTGTTGCAGTCTAGTTATGGGGTTCTAACGAAAGACAACCTAACCTAGCAGCCTAAACAATTCTAAGACAATATTCTACATTAGACAAAAATAACAACGCTGTCTCTTGTATTAATACTGAAAATGAACCTTTCAAATGGGCTATACATTCGTGCCGAGAAAGAACCTAAAACTATTACAGGGAACGGAAAAAATGGCGTAGGACTCTTTTACACCTCGTGAAGAATGATAATCTGATTATTTTCTTCATCTTGTTAATCTCTGGTTTGACTTGTTTCTCTCAATGTCTTTCTTACTCCATATGGTTGGCCTCTTCCTCTGTTACGCTCCTGCTCTGCATTTTTGGCTTTCTTGCCAGCGTATTACCTTGTGCGATAATTTAGGGTATGCTCTTCATTAAAAAATAACTTGCCTCCGTCTCTGCATTTTATTCTGTTCCTTGCAGCTGTTTATCTTCATCTTCTTGGCCCTAGACATACAAACGATGATTGGGTAATAATCCCTAATCATCAAAGGCTGTCTGCACACCAATCGTTTGACAAAAAATCAAATGAATAAATGCAACTAAGAATAATTGCGTAGCAGCTAGGAAATGTTGTGCAACCACTGTAAACCTTTATGCAGCCGTTGAGAACTGTTGCACAGCCACATGAGACTTATTTGCATGATCTATTTATTTATTTATTGGTGATGTATGATCAATCATGGACCTGGATGCTCCTGCATCTTTGGATGAAGCTGTAAACTAAGTTGGAAATGTTGGACTGGGCAATATGCTGAATTGTTAATATCTGGTGAGGCTATAAGCCGCCTTCTTGCCATGTTGGGTAAGCTTGTATCACATTTGTTAAAATTTGTAAACATAGACTGTGCTTAAATATACCTATTAATCTTTACACTGCACCTAAAACCTTGTAGTGTAGTGCGGGGCAAGCTTGGACAAGATTTTTAAAATCTCTACAGACGCCGTTATACTGAAATGTACACCTAGTTACTATGCCAAAAAACAACCTTGGCCAAATTCTTAAGATTTGCAAACATGCTCATGCTTGAATATACCTTATTATCATTACACCATAACTTTGCCACACGTCCATTGAATCTGTAGGTCATATTATTATTTTGGTGAGGTGGATTTGAGCCTAGGCCACATTCTTTCAAGTTACAAAGTTCTCCCATTACATTTATGCCCTAACCCCTAGGGGATTTGAATTTGGGTTATGATTCTATGATTTCTCCCAGTACTGTTTCACAGCACCACTATTCTTGCCAGATCTGAACACTCTAATCATCTCTTACAAGTACCTTAATTACTGGTACACCAGAATCTCTTGGATCGTTAAATTTTTCCCTTGTCTTGCTCAAAGAAGAAATCCTTTATTTGGGAGTGTTATTTTTATGTTTTAGTGAGGATATTTGAAGGAAGACTTCTTTCTTTTATTGAGCATGATTTGTAATTTTGTAACAATGTCTTTTTTCTTTTGTTGGTAAATCTTGGGTTAAGTTATGTGATGCCTTGCACATGTGTGATAGTCTTAAACTTGTTCTCCTAAAATTTGTAATCATGGGTAACACTAGAATCTACCCCATAATTGTTACTTGATTACACCACAACCTTACCGCATGTCCATTGGAATTGTGGGTCTTGTTATTATAGTAAGGGGAATTGAACTTAAGTTGTGGTCGTATGGGTGTTCCTCATTATCATTATACCATAACCCCATTCGACGTATTATTTTCTCATGCTATTGGAAAATAATGTGTGGAGTGTAGGGGGTGCAGGGGCAGGTAGGCAGGGAGTCAAAATTCCTTATAATATTGAGGAAAATTCAAGGGGTGGATTAAGTTGATGAAGGTTTATGTTGCCCTGATAATAAATGAGTTAGCTCATTGAAGACTTTGGACAAAAGCATTTCTGCATGTTATCCTAATATCCAGAAGAGCTTGAGCAAATATATAGAATTACAAAAATGGTGTACCAACTACAATTGGGCTATTATTACCTCGTATAAAGTTTCACTCAAGAAGAAGGCATCTGTTGGCAGTTTCCAGAATCTGATTGGATTTCCTGAATAAAACAATTCAGTGCAAATTTGCATGATAAAAACCAATATCTCACTGCTATTAGGACGTGACTATAATGAACCTACTGGCCCATTAACTGGAAAATTACTCTATTTGTTTTTGAAATAGCCAATACTAAGTTATTTGAAAACATATATCATAAGATTGATTTCTGACTTCATAAAAGGATAGAATATAGAAATGCCAACATTTATAATATGCCAAAATTCTTTACATCAGATACTCACATTTATTTATAAGGACATTGAACAGTTCTTCTATGAAACATAACATCATTCCATTTTATCAAAAGGATACAATGTTTTTACCAAGTACTACATTATTCCAAGAATGGATCAGTATAACATGTTACAATCGTCATAGGGTAGTCGTGGCGTACAATATGCTACATCTCAATCGCAAGAGGGAGAGCCTCTTCTGTAATGTCCATTTCTAAAATTTGCCTTAATTTGTACCCTACAACACAATTACAATAACTAGGGTTAGAGAGGTGTCTTACCAAGTAAAATATTTTGTCCATTGTGCTTTGAGTATAAGTCCTGCAAACAACACATAAGAAACAAGTGCACACACACATATAATTATATTGTTAGCGTGATGCTTTACAAAGAGATATACAACCCTACCCTAGAGATTTAGGTAACAATATACAAAGCATATGAAAGAAACTCTCTTATAGTATTTAACTTCCATGTGGATTGGTGGAAAGATCACAATAAGGTGCCCTTAACTCAGCCCTAGGCGTACCTAGTGAGGCCTCACCATTCCTCTTTTTGCAATTGATTTCCATCTATATGGACTATCCCTCACAAATAGTGCCTTTGTATGATGTAACCCCTGCCCATTCCACTGCAGGCCTTACCTAGTGCCTTTGTATAATGTAGCCCATGCCCATTCCACCGTAGGCCTTATCTAGTGCCTTTGTATGATGTAGGATGGTCCATTCCACTGCAGGACTTACCTAACTTGCGAGGTATTAATACTACTTTTCATTGTTGCCTTTGAGAATAATATATTATTCTCCCAATCTTTCTCCCCTTTATGATTTCATCTTCAAATGGAACCTTCTCCTCCTTAATATCTCCTTTGAATGTAGGGAGTCACACCCTTTCGTTTGTTAATGCCCTTATGAAAGGGTCACACCCTTTGGTTATGAAAAGATACATTTGTTTGACAACAACTATTGCCCATTTCACTCCTTATTTACTCTTCACCTATCTCTCACCTATCAAGTCTATCTTTACTAGTTTTCAAATCTGCACATATCCCATTCAAGATCTGCATATCCTCTTAATGTTTTCTTCTTTCCTTCTCAATTCTTATTTCAGATCCTCCTTCTGCTCTAGATGTCCCCTACTCCTTTTTTCCCACATTCCATTTGATCCTTCTTCTCCTTTATATCCTCCCATGTGAGGGAGAGGTCACACCTCTTCATCATGTCTGCCTTTTGGCAAGAGTCGCGACCTTTCATAATCGTCCCTCTTTTGAAGAGTCACAACCCGTCATAATTACAACCCTTTTGAGGAGTCACAACCCGTCATAATTAGAACCCTTTCGAAGAGTTACAACCCTTTCAAAGAGTCAAAACCCTATCGAAGAGTCACAACCCTTTTGAAGAGTCACAACCCTTCACCTTTTGAAAGTCACTTATTTTCTTCTCTTTCCTTTCCCTTAATAGTTCCTTAATTCTTATACTCCACTCTTCTTCCTCCTCCTTTTTCCATAAATGAAGTTCTCATCTCCTCCTTTTATACCTCTCATTTGAGGGAGACACAACTTTTCCATTCATGTGTTTTGACCTTTTGTTTAACTTAACTAATATTTAATTATTTTTAATATTATTCTTTTTGTATTTTTAATTTAATTATTATTGTTTATTATTTAATCCTATTTCAAGAAGGGGACATGGCATCTTTAGAGTGCTTTTCCTCCAACGACAAACCGGTGGTCCCTAACACATCTTCTATCTAGAAGTGGTCCTTCTCTTCACGAGGGTAGCAGATCAAAAGAAACTCCAAGATCACCATGTCATCTAAGAACTAGTGTTGTGTACTAAATACAAACAATATGACATACAACTCTAGATATCTTCTAGCAAGTATGCCATAATTGACTGATTTGTAACAATAGACACCGCGAATTGACAATGCAAGCAGTGTCTTTGCATTACTTTGGCCAAATATTTAATATAAAATAAACACGTTTCATTAAGATAATGTGTGTTGTATGTTCACATACCCCTTTCTCAAATTGTTATCAACAAAAATAGTTTTACATTCAAGTTCAACTAATCCCTTGACAAAGAGCACTATGAGTCTCCTTTCTATCACATCAGGCACCATTATAGCGAGTTTTTGAAACTCTGCTATATAATTCACCACCTTACCCTCTTGTTTCAGCTGTGCTTGATCTCAAAAATGGATTTCTAGGTTTGTCCCATCAAATCTTTCGACCAACCTTACACTGAAATCTTCTATAGTGGTGATAGAGTCGCACCTTCAGTTTACCATACCGTGATACCACCATTCATCAGCTACTCCCTCCAAATGCAAAGTGGCTAATTTAGTAGCTTCTTCTTCGAGCACTGGGTTTAAGGAGAAATATGTATCAAGCTTCTGTAACCACAATCTTGCTGATGTGCGGCTTGTGCCATTAAAGTTGGGGATTGTGACCCTCCCTAAATGATGCTGGATATCTTTTCTTTCATCATACCCCTTTCTTCTATGCCCTCCTTTTGTTTTCAGTCCGCAATATTGAGTGAAAGTCATGTCATTTTTGACTGCTTCACTCAAGACATTATATTCAGCTTGAAGGCGGTCCATTTCATTTGTTTGATCAGGTTGAGTTTCGTCCACATCTTCTCTTGACAAGAACTTGGCTCTAAATGACATCATATTCATTGATGCTATCACCTTCTGTAGAAGACTTATGTCCATTTGAGTAGCTACCTTCACCCTTGTTATTTGTAGGTTTATTAGGTCTTATGATGATAGAGACCCCTCAACAATTGGACCATTTCCCTCATTGTCTCAGTCATGCTAGTATGGAATTCCTCCGACCTCTCAAAGAAGGCTTTGGTGGGGTCATCGTCTTTGTCTCCCATATCGGTACCCTTCTTCTCCCTCCGTTGGTACTTTTGTTCCCTTTAGCTCATCAACAAACCCTCAAGCTGGCAGGACTAATGCTCTGATACCACTGAAAGATGCTAACAAATAGTTGATTATCTTGGCCCCCATTTGAAACCCTAGATTATGTCGTCCCCACCCCTGTAATGTCCCCATTTTTCAGCAGGTCATTGAAATGATGGTGCCAGGTCATTATTGCGATCCTCGTGGTCTGGCGAGGGGTTTAGAGGGTCATTGGTGTGAACTTACTATTTATAGTAAGTCAAG
>MU226046.1:2856427-2868936 GCA_018584345.1 Thuja plicata
CCTTGGAGTGTTTCCTCACGTCCTTTGTGAGTATATGCTTTTCAAGAGAGGGTTGAGTGTTTGATACCCTGTATCAAGCGTTTAGTCCTATATGTTATGTAGTGGTACAAAACTCACATCAACAGTGATTAAGTGCTTTGATTTGTTGTACAGTGGCAGGGTTATCGTCCTACCTCCTTAGCCACCTGAGGTTTGCATCCCAGGTTGTCTGCGTGCTTAAGAGTTCAGCAACAAATCAAAACAAGCATAACAAAAGCCTCTGCCATCTCTCCTTAAATAGAGAGCTAGGTAATACCAAAATTAAGTCAGCCACATCTAAAAACAAAAGTTTACTAATATTTATTTATGCCTATGCAAGAGAGATTGGCCCAAGGGCGCCGGTGTTTAGCAAATTTATAATAATTTGACTTGTTAAAATTTTGATTATTAATTTATTTATATTAAAGAAACTCAAAATAAATGGGTATTAGAAAACACCCCATGGCTGGCCAACCAGCCACTTCAAGTCATTGTGTTCATCACATTTGACCTGTTCTATTTCCCAATCTGGAGTTGCAGGGTAAGAAACACATTCCATAAAAGATTTGGACATGCCAACATGATCGATTCTCTTGATCATTACTCATTTCCATCAGTCCACCATGAAGGTCAGAGGTCAAACAACCAAGAATGGTATTGTTAGTGTCTTCTTTCAGCACTGTTCCCTCCTGGTCATTCAAAAGAGACTTGAAACCATCTTGGAGATATTGAGACCTTCGAAACCTTCCCAGTTAAATAATTTAAGGCTCAAACACACAACAACAGCTATAAAACTAATGAATATAACTGTAGCATATGATATAGAATGTTGGTTTGAGGCAGGTAATTTAAAAATTAAAATCGATTATCAAGTAAACTAGAAAATTATGTGAAAACAATGCTTTGAAAATAATGCTTGAGTATATTTCATTTAAGGAAGTGAGAACTTGACGTTTAACATAATCTATGGAAATTTTCTTGCATATATCTGCACTACCAATCTTTATATATGGATCACCCTCACTAGAAAATAGTTAAAATACAAATGTAACAAAAATTATGCCCTTGAATAGATTTAGTTATATAGTGGTTCTTTGTTGACTCTTTAACATTAAAATCTGCATGTGCCATTGCAACCTTATCTTCATTGTTATATCTGATGGCCTAATCTCTAATGTTCAGATTTTGTAAACACTACAAAGAAGCATCAAAAGCATAGCTGGAGACAGAAAATACTCTAAACAGATTATAGTCCGAGCAAATGGAAGACAGCAGTAAGATACGATGATTTTAAAAAGGATGCCACTGGTAATTTATTTACAAAAGGCCAATGAAATTTAGAAGAGGCAACTTAAAGCTTTTGACAACAGAAATGCTCAGAAGAAGAAGAAATGTTTCCGGAAACATGTTTATAGGCATCTAGAAATTTTGTAGGAAATACATGGATTGCAGAATAATATAACTGGCAGATCTTCTCAGTGAATTCATATAAATACTATTTTAACAACTTAGAAAAGAATTGCCATGTTAGGAGATGCTAGAGCAATAAGGGATGAACTACAATTTAAATAATGTACCTCTTTTTATAATTTGGAAAGAGAATGATCAAAGTTGTTCAAGAAGATTGTCAACTAAATGAATATGAATATGGTGATTTGATATGGAATGCCAGAACCACACATAGGAGTGTTTCTTGTGCCAAACTAAGATGATCAATAACAAGAAGTTCGGGGAGTATTTTAAACTTCAAACGCACTTGGATTGCGGTCAAGTTTTATAGACTCTTGGAACAGTTACTAACCCTTATTCAAGCTGTGGCAGATATCCCTAGCCAACAGCACTTGTGAATGTAGAAATTGCATATGACACAGATCCATAGGATACAGCTGCTAGTAAGCATATAATTTGATTCATACTAGTAACAACTAATGCAAACATAGCATTTATGCTCAAAAGTAGGGGTTGGGATGGTTCATAGTAACTCTGGCCTTTGGTGGAATCTTCCTTCTATATCGCATGGTACTTTTATCATGCTCATCAATGTTTTTGCTGACATAACTATGCACAAATGCAAATGATTCTGTTGAATGATAATAAAAGAAATACTTCTCACATAAAAATACAAGCATGCTGCAGCATTTATTTCAGTCTATTATATGTGCAAGTTATGCTCGAAGAACTATATGTATCATATTAATTAGGTAACAGCAGTAGTTAGTCAGTTTGGTAACGATGTGGAGCGTATTTAGGAACTCAAGGATTCTCTGCTTGCAGATACAGAAGTGGGGATAGGCTGTCAGCAGTGCATGAGAAAATTATTCTTGAAAAGCTTCTTCCATATCATCCAGAGATGGAAGAAAAAGTTGGCCCCGGGGTTGATTTTATATCGGTATGAGCAGTTTTTCTCTTACATCTAGCTTTTTAGTGGTTACTTTTGTGCTAACAGTAGTCACTCTATTTTCAACAATAACCTTTGTGCATATAATATCATTTTGTGATAGAAAATTTCTGGAACAAGTAGATTATTGGCAATTATAATGCAAACTTGTACTTACCATTAGTTGGAGGGTCAAGCCATCAAGCAAATGAACTCACTTTTACTGCTCCAAAATTTTCTGTATGGGAGATTTTTAGCATTGATTTACATAGCCTTATACATTTATAAGATCAGATAAATTTGTACATCTCTGATTGCCAAATATTTTGAAGTATTAACAAGAGTTGTTACAATCTATAAAAATGCAGAGATGACTTATTCAAACACTTGTATCATAGAGCTTGATAACTTTGATGACATGCCAGACTCAATCTTATGAGTTGTACCTTATGAAATCATGCATTATTAATAAATAATTGCATATGCCTTTAGAGTTAGAGGGTTGTATCATAATCAACTTCACATTTGTTGGAGTAACCAGGAAGATGCATTGTCTGTTACAAACTTGGATAATTTGGGATTCATATCCAGAACCTACTCTTAGCTGGTTAATTTCTTTATCACAAGCTACGTGCCCATCATGCTATGAAACTTTCATTATTGTTTATCAAGTATTGGAAAATCAAGACACACATGCTCTGGCATTCATCTGAAAACTCAATGCTTAACAATCTGCCTGTACTAACCATTTTTGGAGGCCAGGTGTGGTTTATGGCCACATACAGCTTACCTCAGGCCACACTTCAATGAATTTAGCTCAACCCCAAGCTAGAGTTTAACCATTGCTTTGATACAGCATTGGAACTTTTGACAAGATAGGATTTGAACCTAGCCGTCAGTTGCTCTACCACTGAACTACTTTCCCATCTCATGGTGGGATTCTCATTAGGGGCTTTTAAGTGTACATTGGCACTTCCAATGCTCACCTTGGAAGATACAGTTAAAAAATCCAATGTTTTACCTTCTGCTACCAATAACAATTCTTGGCTATCAAGTGCAGGTTGTGGTGTCAAGATTGTTTTAGTAAATACATGTAAGAATAGTGATTTGGGGCCCAGGGTTAGAATCTGGGTGGACAACTCTCCAGATGGAAATCCAGACAAGTTATGGTGTATACAGAAGCTTAGTTACAAAATTAATGAGAAATTAGAAACAGAGATATAACACCAAACAGTGAATGTTCATTACGCTGGGAGGCATATTACACTCACAGACAGATGTAAAAACCTCCGTAAATATAAACAAAATTCATTTAACTTGAAGATGCCTGCCATCAAAGAATTTGTCAAATTAAAAAAAAACTGTATTTGATTTTCTTTATTATTATTAGATATGGTAAGTTTTAAATGCAAAGCTTTTTTGTTTTTGTAATGTCCCCATTTTTCATGAGCATCAGAGTTTGAGGGATTAGCCTATTATTGTGTCCATCGTAGGTTAATTATTGTGGATAGAGGGTCTTCTAAGGCAAAGGCTTGGTTAATGGAGGTTCTTGTCTTCTCCAAAATTCAGTATGTTCCAGTTTGGTCTCCGTTTGGCTCAGATTGGACTTCGTTTGGCTCAGATTGGACTTCGTTTGGGCTCAGTTTCATATAATTACTATTTATAGCAAGTCAAGTTGATAGAGATGGACCCTTTCTATTTTTAGAAAGACACCATGGTTAGCAGTGAATGCAGTGGGTTACCTCCTGGTTCTGACAGTATCGAGAAATGATGAGTATCTTTGGAGTTGTGACATTGTAATTATTAATAAAGTAATACTTTATTAATAATTAATTAAAAGTGCACATCATTAAATGTTATTTGGCTTTATTATTAAAAGGGGTTATTTAATGATCATAAAGTCAAATTATAAGTGCATATGAGGAATAATGTAAAGTGCCAATTTAAAGGGAGATATAAGTGATTATTAAAATATACTTTATACGATTTCATTGTGCACCAAATGGAGGGAAATAATAAAGTACTATATTTCTAATATACCTCAAAAGCAATTACAAATGGAAATCATGTGAGATGTGAAGGAGAAGCTCCAGGGCAAATTGTAATGAGGAATTATAAATACCTTCAAATGCTAAAATCAAATTCATTCTTGATGCATTTGATATTTGGTGATTTTGGTTGAGAAGTTTGGATAAGGGTTTTCAGGAAATTGGTCTGAAGAATTGAGAATTCTTTCAGATTTTCATGCACTTTGAACTGATGAAACTATCCGGCGAAATTGTGCCTGGAGGTGGCATCATTCAGAGCCATCCATTGATATAAATTGAGGTTGCTTTGTAGAAGAATTTCAGTGTTTGGTTCCATACTTTAATCTGCTAGGTTGGAGGAAATTTTAACTGCAGATCGCTTGGTATATGAGGGTCTGTGATTTGAACTGGGAGCCAGCAAATCACAAGGAAGGAATGCGTTTGGGTATTGAAGGCCACCATTCTTCCTTGAGCAGCGACAGTCATTCTGAAGCTGCGTTTCTAGTTTTTGGGCAGCGTTTGATAGTTTTTGGGCACGTTTTGATATAGGAGTGCCTCCCCTATCTAACACCATCTTCAGCGTCAACTTTGGGGATGTTTTTAGTGGCTGCGATTACAGCTGGGAGCAGATACGGTGCTTGCAAATCAGTCACAGGTTTCCTTACATTAGTTTATAAATTAAAATTCAAGTGCATAGTATTCGTCATTGTAAATTGTTTGATTAGATGTGAAGGATAAGAATGCACACCAAATGTTTGATGTAATGTCATATCTTAAGTGCTCATAATCAGCTTCTTAGATTGCATGCCAAGTGTTTGTGAAAATGTCCATTCGCTGTAGGTGCACATTTTACATGTAGAAATCATATGTATGCATTCAAAAAGACAAAAAGGATCGCATTTACATTTTAGTTCTTTGCCTAGATATCTTAGTAACCATTTGCTAGCATCTAAACTTCATTTGAAACCATTCCAAGCAAGCAAAGACAATTCGTAAATAAAAGACAGCAAGATAGAGGTTCATACAAAGTGTTTGACAACATGTCAAACATCAAAAAGGCGTAACGATTTGGTGTTTGTCAAAGTTAGAACCTACAAGGGTTCTTATAGTTTTCAAATCTAGAAAAAATTGTATTTATTTTTCTTTATTTTTATTAGATTTTATAAGTTATAAATGTAAAGTTTTTTATGTAAAAAAATGCACATTTAATTTTCTTTAAAATTATTAGACTATAATAATTTTTAAATGATTTTTTTCATTTTCAAAGAAAGCGCAAGTAGTTTTCTTTATTATTATTAGATTTTATAAGTTTTAAATGAAATTTTTTTTTCTATTTTTAAAGCAGAATCTATACACTGTAAAGGAAATGTATTTTTTTCCAAATAGAAATCTTATTGCACTATGCTTTATCTAAACACGGATGTACTCTGTATTTGTGAATGCAAAGGTAATAAAAACTCTTGTGAGGGTTATAGGCATCATGCTTTTACTTATTTCCTGTGTAATTTTTATTGCTGATATAGTTGCCAGCAGTGCTTGTCCTCTTGAGTTTTTAGAGTAGCCGCCATCTAGGTACACATAATAATACTTATATCAAACCATTTTGTAAACCTTACGCAGAATATTGTGGCTTACAAGAATTTATTTTTAAATTTAAAATGATTGTTATGCATGGTGGATGAGTTGGATTCAATGTTGTGGAAACATAGAGAGTGTTCAGCTAATTGACTGGCTTCACTTTAGTTTTGTAACTATTAGGAATCGATACCGACTCTCATATTTTGCAAAAAATGACTTTGCTTAAATTGATCGGTGTACTAGAATAATAACAAATGTTTTGATGAAATATGGATTAACTAATGGACTGTTTTTAGTTCTGTTTTGTGACTATTTTGGCTGGATATCACTCTCAAATTCCGTGGAATGGTCTATTAAAAAAATAACTGATTTTTTGAGTTTTCCTTATCAACAACATTTAAAGCCTTAGATACAGTGCTTTGGATTAAATTGGGGATCATCTTAGATGTGCAAAATTTAGGAATGTACTTCCAATATCAACTTTCACCCTCAATAGTCTGGCTTGAATTATAGTTCAAGTCTCATATTTCGGTGATAGATATTTGATTATTTTAGTGCAAACTTGAGCTTTTGAATTTCGGACAAAAGTTTCCTCTTTCCATAACATTCTGTATGGTACACTTCATGAATTTATATTTTTAGTTCTTCTTTTCTCTTTTTTGTCTTTTTGCATTCTTGTTATAGTTGATTGTAATTCCTCGATCTCCTATTCCTGAGCCAACTGACCCAAGTTGATGGAAGATATTTGATTATCCCCTAATTCAAGTCCCTTATTTCCTTTGTTCACCGTAGGGGTAGCAGTTTCAGGTTATTTTGGAACTTGATGAGTGATGGTCGATATATTTTGGGTTTTGCAAATGCCATGATTATTAATGCAAGTTGTATTTTTCGTGGTACATTGGTTTGTGTCCTAAATTTGGTAATTAATAGTTGGGTAGATGCGGTATATTGGATTCCAATAAAATTTTTCCTCATTGCCAAAGTTTTTTTGATGTTATAATTTTAGAAAGAATGCATCCTAGTAATGACATAAAAATATCTCTGTTGAAAAGGACTCAAAATGAAAAAGGTGCAATAAGGTGCCAACTTACTTTTCTACATTATCAACTTGATCTTACAATCAATCCTGATTAGTGCTCAATTCTTAGAAGATTTGCTTTTGTTTTCTTTGAACTTGTCCAACTTGAGAAATTAATTATAGATGTATTATGAGAAATTTTCTCAGTTTTTCAAGAGGTTGCCATGTAGGTATTGTCTAGAAAGGCCCCAAGGCAAGTCATGATTACTTACAAAATTTTTATAACTATCCAAGAATGGTTGCTTGCTTCTTTTTAAGTTCAATTATTCAATCAGATACACAGTGTATCAGGTCATGTCATCATTCTGGTTGTTACATGCATGGTATGAGATATAAATGTTGTATACAATGAAGTTCATTGTAACAATTAAAGTTCGAGCTCTTCTTGATGATAGTTAAAATGAAAGTTATTGCTAGTGCATAAATGGTTAACTAAGGGAAAATATTTTTGAAATTTTATTTGAAGAAGTTTTGAAAACTATTTACACATTGTATCTATGACAAAATTCAATTTTCATAATATTTTATGGATGTTATTTTAGAGTTATTACTAGTGCATATATTGTTAATTAAGTGAAATTTTATCT
The DNA here is from genome assembly GCA_018584345.1 of Thuja plicata. Lineage (NCBI taxonomy): Eukaryota > Viridiplantae > Streptophyta > Pinopsida > Cupressales > Cupressaceae > Thuja > Thuja plicata. The sequence continues at coordinate 2,864,093 of MU226046.1, forward strand.
CAATTATTGCTTGATAAATTATTGTAAAATTTCAATTTCATAATATTTTACAAATGTTGTCGTCAGAGTTCTAATTAGTATGATATTGGCTTTATCTCATGCTTTAAACCTAAATGTATATAAATTATTAAATTTATTAAAATGTAGAACCACCGATTTATGGATTTATTCATTGTGTTGTCTGTTACATTTTTCACTTCAAAATAGTTACTATCAAACTCTTTATTAGTATTATTTAGTTTTAAATATTTTCAAACTTGATATCTCTCTGTGTATTTTACTTAGTTTTCTAAAAATATAGGTGTGCCAGTCTATTTATGCCATACATGGCATAACTTTGAGAAAGGTGTATGGATGTTTATCTTTTGTCTCTTTATAGCTATCTATTTGCTATATTACAAATGTATAATATTAGGAAGCTGAACCATCTCCACAAGAAGTGCAAGTGTTTTCTATGTTAGATTCCCATCTCTTGATGGATTTGGATCTAAATTGGTTGTTGATGTGTACCTAATGAGTTGGCACGTGACTTGACATGCCACATGTGTGGTGGGTACTGTTGATGTGAGTTTTGTGACCACTCCAATGCGCATAATAAAATACCAAGTATTCTATCCTCTCTTGAACAAAAAAAACTTCAAATGCTAAACATTGTAACAAATGTGTGATCAATTGAAGCAACCCCAAGATTTACAATGCGTATGTGAGACTTTATGTTGGACACAACTTAGTTTAATGATGTGATATGCTGGTAATCACGCGGGGACTTACACTATTCATCCCAGACTATCAATTCTTCTCCTCAAAGTGGCTAGAACTTGGAACACTAACTTGACTTCAAATAAATGACAAAAGCGATGAAGGGTTTAGAGAAATCTAAGCTATTCCTAAGGACGATGATATCAATGGATGATGCTTAGATGAGTGAATTCCTATAACCAAACTTTGCTTCACCAAAATTTAGCATTTAAGATGGAAATTGCTTTAGCCTTGACCACTTTGACAGGTCATAATCTAGCATTTAAGCTAGAAATTGCTTTGGTCTTGACCACTTTGGTAGGTCAAAATTTAGCATATAAGCTGGAAATCACATCCATACTTGACCATTTGCAATTTCACCTCAAAAATCATGCTTTTTCCAGGTCAAAAATTGGCAATTAAGTTGGAATTGGATTTTGACTTCAACAACCTTGCAAGTTTTCATTGAAACAACTTTTATCCTTAGGCTAATTTGAGAAGTGAAGGTAGAAATTAGAAAAGAGGGAGGTTGGCTTTCCATCTTGGAGCTGGAAATGAGCAAATTAGAATCTCCCCACCTTTACTCAAGTTTGAACTTGCTCCATTATGAAGCTTCTTCCTTTTGATTTGTTGATCGAATCCCTTTCTTTCCCAAGTTGCCGGATTCGGACCCCAGATCCGGGTCCGATCCGGGTTCGGATTCGCCCCCCGGTTCGTGCTGGATTCGGGCAGGGTCCGGATCTGGACCTGTGGGTCCGTCTGGATCTGCAATCCGCGGATCCCCACAGACCCACAAGTCCAGATCTGGACCCTGCCCGGATCTAGCACAAATCCAGCACAGATCGGGCCGGATCAAGCGAGGATCTTCAAGGATTCCGCGTGGATCCGCGCGAATCCCCACGGACTTGCGGCCAACTATGTAGAAAAGTGGGTCCAAAACACTTAAAAAGTGTTTTTTTAATTATTTTTTTCATCTAACCCTAAAACGACCCTTATTATGGAGCCTCCAAATACATTTAATTTCATATTTGCTCTCTCATTCTTGGTGAGGTGATTGTATTCGAGGGAGATCGATTGTGGAGTGACAAATACCTTCAAAAAAACAGATTTGAGTGATTAAGGAATGCATTTCAACCACATTCTTTAGTTTTTTGAATCTTTGATAGATTATTTCAAGTTTTTGAAAAGTTTTAATTTTTTTTCAAGTTTTTGTTTAGGTTTTGAAGTATGTTTTTTTCCATTTCTGTTATAGATTGCAACAATCATACAATGAGTAGTCAAGGCTCAGTGGGTGGGGAGGGGTCTCAAAATTTTAGAATTGATAAAGGGTCTCCTTTATGGAGACACACTACAAGAATTTCTCAATGTCCTGGAGGTGGGGGTATATATGGAAATGCAATTTTTGTAAGTCACAATATAGAAGCTCCTACTCTTGAGTAAAATTACATTTTTTGGGCCCTGGGGGTCAAGGGATTAACATGTGTGAGGGCCCAAGACCAGATAAAAAGGGGTTGTCAGCTGTACAAATAGCAGCTTTTGTAAAGGAACAAGAAGATGCTGATAGATTAGTTTCAAAAGGGAAACATGGTGCTTATACTGGGAAACAAAAAACATCACTACCACCCACTCAACCATCTACTCAAGCATCCACTAATTCACATCCCTTCTTGCCTATACCTTTTAGGGATGATGAAGAGGTAGACCAACCGCAAATCACCACCCGCAAGAGAGGCCCATTAGATAGGGCATTTCAAAATGAGTTAAGAGATGTTGCTAATCAAAAAATTGGACGTTGCCTCTTTGCGAATGGTGTTCCATTAAACTTAGTGAGATCACCTTATTGGAGGAAGATGGTGCAAGCAATAAATAATGCACCTTTTGGTTACCAAGGCCCTGGATATGAATAGGTGCGCACCACCTTATTACATAATGAGAGAAAAAATGTAGAGGGCCAACTAAAGTCAATAAAAGATTCTTGGATTCAATCGGGTGTGTTTATTGTTTTAGGTGGATGGAAAGATTGCAAAAATGACCCATTAATCAATGAAATTGCTGTAAGCCCTGAGAGGTCAATGTTTTTGAGGGCGATTGACTGTCAAGGGGAAGTAAAAGATGCAGAGTTCATATGCAAGATTCTCATTGATTCCATAGAGTTCGTGGGCCATGACAATGTTGTCCAAGTTATTACAGACAATGCAAAATTTTGCGGGCCTGTAGGTGCTTTGGTAGAGGCTAGATATGATCACATCTTTTGGACACCGTGCATTTTCCATTCTCTCAATTTAGTGGTGAAAGCAATTGGCACCCAAATAGAATGGGTGAAATAGATATATGAGGAGGGTGAGGAGATTCAAATGTTTGTGACAAATCACCATATGTCACAAGCAATTTTCAAAACTTATTCGAGATTGGAATTATTGAAAGTAAATATTTAATTTATTTAGTTTTGCATAATTGAATAAAATATTTTGTGTTGTTTACATATTTTAAATGTGTTACTAACTTACTATTAACGTGTTCTTAGGTGGCTGAAACTCGTTTTGCCTCACACTATCGTCTTGAGACGACTTGTGAAGGTAAGGGAGGCATTGTCATAGATGGTCATTAGCAACCAATGGGGCATTTGGAAGCAGTCCAATAGAGCAAGGGCCCAAAACGTGAAGTGATTGGTGGGTTCGTGTGGAGTATGTTTTGGAATTCACCGAGCCAATCATGTCAATGCTTCGCTTTGCTGATACTGATGAACCATACCTCGGGGATGTCTATGATTCCATGGACACTATGTTGGAGGAGATAAAAATTGTAAGTTATAATACATTCCTCTATCTTTGTTTATTGAGAGATATCTAGATTCTAAATTGACATAATGATCACTTACATGAACATCATTTGATGTACTAGGTCATACAAAGGAGAGAGAATTTCCTTGAGGATACCTTTTACAAAAATGTGGAAGCAATTGTTAATCATCGTTGGAACAAGATGACCACACCTTTGCACCTCCTAGCATATGCTTTATCCCCCAGGTACTATAGTGCATCCGTACTTCGCCTTCCACGTAGAGTGCCACCGTTTAGAGATTCTGAGGTTGCAAAGGGGTTTAGGAGGGCACTCAATAAAATCTTCCACGATCCAGAAGTTGGGGTAATTGTTAGGAATGAATTTGGATTGTTTATCTCCGGAAAGGATCTCGACTCTACTGCTGCCAATGACCAAACCAAAATGGATGCTATTAAATGGTGGTACCTTCATGTGCAAGATTATATGTACCTCCAACCTCTTGCAATAATGTAATGTCCCCACTAATAAACAAATAAAATAAACTTGTATTTGTGTTCCGGTCGATTTAGCTTATCCCGGACCCATCTTTTATTTTAGCGTAGGTGTTAGTGTGCCGTGTCGGCTTTATTTGTACACCTCGGGAGTTTGTCCGACGGGTATTTATGACCGGTGTGTAGGATGTATTTCTCATGTTGAGTTTTGATATTTTATTGTAATTGTGGTCTACCGTTTCAGAGGTGAAAGACCCTCCCTAGTTGCTATTTGTTGTTTCCGTGGGATTCAACCCTCACTACTCTGGCTATTCTCTGTTCGGATCTGGTGAATCTGAAATACTATCAATTGATTATTATTATTGTCTTTCCTCGCAAGTATTGATTTGATTTGTCATTGTGGATTATATTGGTTCCTTAATTCATTTTGGCCCGAAGGCACACTCCTTACCCCGCAGGCACCTCCCTCCATACATTCGTGCTGCCTCCCATCACCATACGGCCTTCCAGCCAGCAACCGTACGGCCTCTAGCCAACAACCGTATGACCTCCAGCCAGCAATCGTACGGCCTCCAACTAGCAACCATATGGCCTCCAGCCAACACCGTATAGCCTCCAGCCAACAACCGTACGACCTCATAACCTCCATCGTACGACCACATTTCAGCCACCCTACGGACTTTCTGCCAACCTTATAGTTTGCAGTCTCTGTTGAGATTGCTAAAACGCAATGCAACCAAGATCACCTGCATGCAAAGACTATTACACAGAAGAAGAAGACAGAAGAGAGAAGGATCTAAGGCGGCCAAAAAGCCAGAGGAGACATCATGTTGA
>MU226046.1:2876746-2895053 GCA_018584345.1 Thuja plicata
AATGGATTTCATTACTGGGCTTCCGAAGGTGCAAGGAAGAGATTGCATCTTTGTGGTGGTTGACAGATTGACCAAGTATGCACACTTCTTTGCTATTTCAGGGGAATACCAAGCAACACAGGTGGCAAACTTGTTCTATCGGGAGGTGTTCTGCTTGCATGGACTCCCTCAGAACATAGTGAGCGACCAAGATAGTCTTTTTCTCAATACTTTGTAGAAAGAACTATTTTGACTGGCAGGAGCAGAGTTGTCACCCAGCACAAGCTACCACCCGCAGACTGACGGACAGACAAAGATTGTTAAAAAGTGGCTAGAAGGATATCTCAGAAACTGTGTCCGTACAACAGAAAGCGTGGGTCAAGTGGCTACATCTGGGGGAGCATTGTTACAACACCACCTATCACATGTCCATCGGAATGACTCCCTTCAAAGCTTTGTACGGGTATGAACCAACTTCATTCGTGGACATGGCGTTGGGAGATAGTCGCGCACCAAAGGCAAAAGATTGGTTGCAGGAAGGAATAGATATCCTAAGATCACTTTGGGAGAATCTCCTACAGGCTCAGAATCAACAGAAAATGTATGCTGACATGCATCACATTGAGAGGAGTTTTGAAGTGGGAGACCTGGTATACCTTCGACTTTATCCATATAGGCAGTCGTCCCTGAAGGCATCCGAGAAGGAGAAATTGAGGCCGCGTTTCTACGGGCCCTACTGTGTTTCCAAACGGGTGGGTGAGGTTGCCTATGAATTGGATCTACCCGAGTGAAGCAGGATTCACAATGTATTTCATGTATCTTGCCTGAAGAAGGCGGTGGGGCAACATGTCACTGTGTCTGAAGATTTACCACCCCTTGACAGTGAAGGGAAGTTAGTTCTGGAGCCGGCTAAAGTCATTACCACCCGAGAGAAAAAGTTGAGGATTTGCACGGTCAAAGAATTTCTGGTGCGTTGGAAGAACCTTCCGTTGGAAGATGCTACCTAGGAGGGCGAGCAAATTTTGAATCATCCGAATCTACAATTGCTTGAGGACAAGCAATCTTTGGGATGAGAGGACTGTAATGTCCCTGTTATTAAATAAATAAAATAAACTTGTATTTGGGTTCTGGTCGATTTAGCTTATCCCAGACCCATCTTTTATTTTAGCGTAGGTGTTAGTGTGCCGTGTTGGCTTTATTTGTACACCTCAGGAGTTTGTCAGACGGGTATTTATGAGCGGCGTGTAGGATGTATTTCTCATGTTGAGTTTTGATATTTTATTGTAATTGCGAATTCCTATTGGAATCTGTGGTCTGCCATTTCGGAGGTGAAAGACCCTCCCTAGTTGGTATTTGCAGTTTCGGTGGGATTCAACCCTCACCCTACTCTGCCTGTTCTCTGTTCGCAAGTATTGATTTGATCTGTCATTGTGGATTATATTGGTTTATATTGGTTCCTTAATTCATTTTGGCCCGAAGGCACACTCCTTACCCCGCAGGCACCTCACTCCAGACATCCGTGCTGCCTCCCATCACCATACGGCCTTCCACCCAGCAACCATACAACCTCTAGCCAGCAATGTACGGCCTCCACCTAGCAACTGTACGGCCTCTAGCCATCAACCGTACGACCTCTAGCTAGCAACCGTACAACCTCTAGCCAGCAATCGTACGACCTCATAACCTCCACCGTACTACCACATTTCAGCCACCCTTCAGAGCTTCTACCAACTGTACGGCCTGCAGTCTCTGCTCGCCAAGAGTCAGGAGCTTCGATTCCGTGTGCCAGGAGCTCGGAACATTACAAATAAAGATTCTATCACAAGTAAGTTTTTAATTTTTTTTCCTTTTTTTTGGCCAATTGCGTTGTAGAATTTAACACTTTAACACTCTTGAATTTATCTTGTATTTTTTAATTTTGTTGGTTTTCTCTCTAGGTTACGAGCTCTTGTGCCGCTGAGCGGAATTGGAGTACTTACTCCTTTATCCACTCAGTCAAGCGTAACCGGTTGGCTACAAAAAAATAGAAGACTTGGTGTATATTCACAACTTGCGCCTCCTGGCACAGAAGGATCCAAAATATAAGAAGGGGCTAGAGAAGCTTTGGGATGTAGCACTCGAGACTGCTGACTTGGATATGACCATTCGGGATCTTGCTAGATCCACTTTGGCTAATGTGGATGATGATGATGATGATGAGACAGCCACAATACCCTCTAGTGCTAGTGGAACCATTTTTGGTTCCAATGATGATATTGATCAGCCACTTGCAGCTGTTGGAGACCCCATTGATCCGGATTTTTTTGGATAATCCATTTGATGATTGATAAACACTTTCATGATTGATGAACATTGAATCATGTTTCAAAGTTTAATGAACTATATTTTGAATTTTCATTTTGTAATTCAGTAATTCAATGTGCTGATTTTCTTTAGAATCGTGAACATAGATCAATGATCAAGTATACTAAAATTTTTAATGTTTATCTTTGAGATTTGGCATCGATCAATGATCAAGCATCATAGATTCATACTATGAAATGATTTAGTTTTAGAATTATGTATATTTCTCTTATTTTTTGTATATATAATGCATATATATACACACACACACACACACACACAAACCCATACGAATCCTAATGGGAAAATTTTTTTTTCACGAATCCACAAACCCGAATCTGTCCCCGAACCCAAATTGGAACGTAGTTTCTTTCCTCTTCATTCCGCAAAGAAATTTGACGGTAAGTTGGAAATGAGGCAAGGAGTAGGTCTAATTTCCAGCTTGGAGTAGGAAATGACCAATTTGGATTTACTACTCCATCTCTCAAAAAAATTGATCTTTGAAACTCCAATTTTGGATAAAAAATCTATCATTTTCAATGCCTCTTATCACCTTGAATCAAATTTATCTTGCCTTAGTGATTTCATCTCAAAACGCCATGTTTTGTCAAGGTCGGAATTGTATGAGGGAGCTGGAAATGGTCCATATAGGGGTCGCATTTCCAACTTGGAGCTGGAAATGAAACTCCTAAGAAGGCAAAAAATTAGAAGGGGAGTTGGAAATGCTCCAAAACTTGACCAAATCTCACAAAATGAGTTGGAAATGATGCCAATAACTTAAGAATTTTTTTATCATTTTCACAACTTTCCCTTGACAACTGTTATACTTTGAGAAACTTAACAACTTCTCCCTCAATTTCCACCTCTAGCAATCACAACCTTTTAATTCCTTACTTTCCCACAAATTGATCAAAACTCCACCCAGACTTGACAAGGCTTCTCAACTGCTTAGGAGACTAAGGGACTCAAACTTTTACCAAACTAGACCAAAAATGACAAACATCTATGACCCCTAAGCTAACACTAAGCCACTAAACAAAACAAAGAGGGGGTTCCATTGGCAATGGGGCATGTGTGTTTACAACACAACACTGGCGCCAATTTGAAAAAATGTTCCTGAACATTTCAAAGATAAAAACTCATTCCACTCGTAGAATCATTGGATAATTCTTTCCAACCTATCAATTGAATCAAGATACTTCATCTTTGATTACCCAGGTGTCTCCAAATGTATTCATTCTATCTCAAAAGACCATTGAAACTCGTAAAGTCCATCATGGCGAGCTACATGAGTTATTCTACTTCAAAAGCATTGTGGATATTGCCTCGCTACTAGCCTTTGCGAGGTTTTTGTTGTAATTCCCATGAACATTGCTCTATTACCAGCTAGGCATCCATAGCCCTGATAGAGATATTTGCAAATTCCCAAAGCCAAATACCTTGAAATTTCTTTTCATTTCATTTTTTCCTCTTCTCTTTTTTCTTTTGATACTATTTGTTTTCATATTTTGTATTTTGGCTCATAAGAAATGAAGCTCATAATGGTTTTGAGAATTACAGTGGCACTGAAATGAGATTTTAAGATTTTTCACTAGCCACAACTTCCCCTAAGAAACCTCAATGACTTAGAGCAATTAATTATGTGTAAAAGATATAGTAATCGAAAGATGTGGTGTTAGGAGACAATGGATGATTCCCTTCCAAGTCGAGTACAAATCCTAACCAAAAGACAAAGTTGGAAAAGAACAACCTCAAACTTTAAAGCACTTCATGAATAGTTATCTTAGAAATGAACTGGCTCATAAAGTCAGAATCATGCCTTAGCATGTTGAAACGACAACACCTTTATCACAAATTGGTTTCCCACAACTAAACTAAACAAAGCAGGAACACCTAAGCCCAAGGCAACTAAACTAAGGAAAACAAACGACTAGAATCAAATGACCCAAAGCAAACTACAACCAACTACTCAACTACGCAACTTGAGCCACTTAACAATCTTGAGCCAAGTGACTCAAGACAAATTAACCACTAGGCTCAACTAAACAACTAAACTAAAACCAACGGAAAAAAAACCTACCCTATCTTCTTGAGCCAAATGACTCAAGGCAGACCCAAAGAAAACTGAACCTAACTACTGAAACTTGACTCAAAGAAACCTACTCTAACTATGTACAAACCCAAAGCAAACTACAACCAACTACTCAACTACGCAACTCGAGCCACTATACAATCTCGAGCCAAATGACTCAAGGCAAATTAACCACTAGGCTCAACAAAGAAACTAAACTAAAACAAATGGAAAGAAAACCTACCCTAACTTCTTGAGCCAAATGACTCAAGGCAGATCCAAAGAAAACTGAAACTAACTACTAGAACTTGACTCAAGGCAACCCTACTCTAACTATGTACAAACAAACTTGGGTGAACAAAACTCAAAAAGTCCTAAATATAGACATGACTTACATAATTTCTCAAAATGCTCAAAGTAACAAGGGATTAGTGATGGTTCAAAATGTCGCAAATTCATCCTTATATTGTGAGAAAATTTTTACCACCTTGCTTTCAAATTTAAGAAATACATCATGCAAAATAAAAAATCGAGGTAGTTCATTGGGTCCATGATTAATCCAGACACACATTGGCTTTCCTAGATTTCTATAATCAAATTGATGATCTTCAAAACTAAAGTAGGGAAAGAAACAACCTGGTGAGCCTTGTCCTTGAATGGAGATTCTTGTGTATCATCCACCAACGCATCAAGCGATCGAAGTTGATGATGTATCATTCGACTTGCATTTGAAACCTGCAAATTATCATTTGTTCGTTCTTCTTGAAATCTCTTTGGTAGTGAATCTTTTTGGATCATTATGGTCATTTCATCCAATTTGAGCGCCAACCCGAATTGCTCTTTGTCCTTAGCCTCTCTTATGATAACTTGGTCATCTTTTGACACATCTACTTCATTACTCTCTTCTAGGATGCTTGAAACTTCCCTGCCTGTAATGGCCTGTAATTCTTCATTTGGATCTTCCTTTTTTTGCGAGCTTGAATATTCACCATGGATTTCCTTTTCTTGAGATACATTGAAGTTACTTTCTTTTTCTTGCGATTGACTTGAATTGCACTTTTCTTCCTTGTTTGATGAATCTTCTATTTCAAATGCTTGATGGTCTTCTCTCATGGCAACAACTTGTGGTTCTTCATTCTCCAATGCTTACAAACTTGTTTGAATGTAATCCTTTGATGTCTCTTCAAACCATCCTATTTGATACTTGACTTGGTCGATGGCATCTTGGCATGACGGACAAGTGGATTCTAAATGCGCAATATTGTGTATGCTACACCAATGATGGGGCAAAATATTTTCATGTATTTTTTTCCCAACGCTTGATCCCTTCTTGTTCCTCTCCTTGAACCCATAAAAATCTGATTCTGGTCTTGCAAGTACTACCTGTTTAAAATAAATTCTTCGTTGTAACACTAATTCCACCCTTAATATAGAAATGTCAAACAATGCATTTCCTCATCCTTGGTGGTGTTATGGATTCTACACTTTCCTAGTTATGCAAATTGAGCCAAACTTTGTGGATGTGACTGGTCATTCAAATCAAACCAAATTGGAAGAACATCAACTTGATTACGAAATTGCTGCCCATCCATTGAGAAAACTTTTCCTTTTTTGGATTTTTCTAATTTTTCAATTTTTTTTGGATTTTCAACATAAAAGAGATGTAGCATATCTCGAATTCAACGCTTGAAATCTCTTACTTGTTCTAGCCTGCATTTCTTTAGCTAATTCTTTTGATATCTCCACAAATGAATTTGAACAAGCCCTCCTAACCCCAATTATGTTGATGTGAGTTTTGTGACCACTCCAACATGTAGTATAAAATACCAAGTATTTTATTCTCTCTTGAACAGGGAAACTTCTAATGCGAAACGATGTAACAAACGTGTGATCAAATGAAGCAACCCCAAGGTTTACAATGCGTATGTGCGACTTTATGTTGGACCCAACTCAGTTTAATGAGGTGATATGTTGGTAATCACGTTGGGACTTACGCTATTTTTCCTGGACTTTATCAATTCTTCTCCTCAAAGTGGCTAGAAGTTGGAACACTAACTTGACTTCAAATAAATGACAAAAGAAATGAAGGGTTTAGAGAAATCTAAGCTATTCCTAAGGACAATGATATCAATGGATGATACTTAGATGAGTGAAATCCTATAACCATGCTTTGCTTGGCCAAATGAAACAACTACACAAAGATGATGCAATCTCCAACAGCAATAAAGAATTTTCACATTGCCAACATTCATCCTATTACCCAATATTGGCGCAATCCAAATGAACATTCACAATCAAACTTAGTACTTAATCAAGTTTAGACTAACCTTACATTGCGACTTGCAATCAACAAGTAACAAAAGGTGTGAACACATAATTCATCATACATCTTTGCATTTCTCCATTTCAATCAATGAACTTTAACTAAACTTAGAGAAGTAGAAACCATGCAAATGTAGAAGCAACACACAAGAATCCATCATATCTTCAATGAAAACTGTATATGAACTTCAACGTAGTCTTGGCAACAATTTCTTGTCTCGTGCTCGTATTGCTACTCTATTCTATCATCTAATGACTAACTAACTAACTCCTTACAAATGAGAAAGCCAAGCCTTATATAGACCTCCCAATTACAATGAAGGACCCAGATTGATTTGAAATCAACAACCAAGATAATTCAAGGAAACCCTAATTAGGGTTTGATACAACCACCACTTACAAACATTTAATGTCATCCAATGAGATGACTACAAATATTTGAATACATAATATATATCCTTTCAAGGATGAACCAATAAAAAAATTAATTGTGATAATACATTAAATGCCTTTCACATGTCCACTTGTGGATGAATTTGATTTGATGAACTTCGACATGTCATCATGGAATAATTTGATTGGTTGAAGATGAGTGGATACCACCTCAGCTTACATGATCCTCAAAGCATTCTTCAATCTTCATCTTTGTTTCAATTCCGCTTCAACATCATAAAGAAGTCTTTGCATCTCTAGCAATATCTCTTGATGCTCAACATTATCTGGCCTTTGATTGATGACGATGGCTTATATTCCCAAATTGCTTCACCTTCATGAATTTTCTTCTTCATCATTTTGGAATTCTTTCTTGGATGACTTGATATCTTCTTAATGTCTTTATTTCTTGCCTTGATCTCCAAATTGTCAACCTTCTTGAAGTAGTTGGGCTACCTTCTTGTTGATTTTGGATTTCCAAAGGAAATCCAAGATTGATGTGGCTTTCTTCACTTGTAGAGTTATCTTGCTCCTTGATCTTGAAGTCTTGAAGTTCCTCCATCATTCATCTTCCTTGTATGACTTAATCCCTCTCTCACATGGTGAAGTTCTCTTCCCGCTCCCTTTTTTTCTTATTGCAATCATACATGAAAAAGCAAGAGAACACCCTTTTGGATCAAAGTTATGAATAATGAAATGCAAGTTGTATTTTAAAGAACTTAAGAAAACAATTTTATTAGAATATTAATCTTTCCTTAGTTGTATTTAATTTAAGAGATTCCTTTGGAATCCTACATGTAATTTGTCCTCTTGTACATGTGTGAGGACATGTCATTTCTTTTTATTCCTTTATTAAGGAATTTTAGATTATCCTCCTTAAGAGGATGTTGATACTTTGCACACACATTATGAATGTTGGCATTCATTGAGTTACTTTGTAACTCCTCTCCTCATCTCTATTTAAGAGATGCTTCTTTTCTCATTTCTTCCTGAATGAGTTTATTGTAATGAGCTCTCTCTCTCTCTCTCTCTTAGGCATTGCCTTCATTCATAATTCACAAGGAGTTTTTCTTTGCTTTTCCCTTTCAAAAGCTCTTGTGTCTCTTCTTCTCATTTGGGTGATTGCTCTCAGGTTGTTCTTCTTGTATGGTAACATTACTTCAATCAACAAACTTACTTGGATTTATCTTTTATCTTTGCTCTTGTATTTCCTTTCATGGTATCATAGAAGGTTACTAATCCTTGTTTAAGTTGAAGTTGATGAAGGTTGTCATTGTTAATTGGAGCTCACCTTTCTTGGAGGCATTCTTTGAGGAGAGAAGTTGAATCTCATTTCTTTAACTCATTTTTTTGTGTTGCAGATTATTCTGATATATATATATATATTTGTAATCCTCTTTGGAAGGCTTGCTGTCGAAAAGTTATTTTCTGGTTCTTTTTTTTTGGTTTGGACGAATTGCCGCCAAACCCATTTTATTTTCTGGAAGGCTTGCTACCAAAACTTGATTTATTTGTTTCAAGTTTAAATTAAAAGTTTATGTTAAATCTGCATTTAGTTTATAATTTTGAATAGCTTAACCTCTGTCGTGGCAAGCGCAAGGTTACAGCTTATTTAATTTTTTTTATTAATTTATTTCAATATTTTTTTTACTCACAGATTTTGGTTTGCAAGTTTGTTTAAATAAAAAATACTGATTTTGTGTGCAAGTTTTCTTTAATCTCTAAATTGCAGAAAAAAATTGATCTCAATATTCACTCTCATATACTTCAAAAAAATCTAAAAGTTCTTTCTTGCTAACTTAAATTCTGTTAATTTCAATCTGTTTATCAGATTTTGTTTGTGTAAATCAAATTGTGTTTGTGTTGTTAAAAAACTCCATTTGATATTAATTTATAGCCTCCATGTGAAGAGGTGCAACTCATTCCCAAAGGGGGCCGACCTTGATTTTGCATTTTAAATTATTTTCCTCGTGATCAGGTTGGCCAGCTTTGTCTCCTGAAATTCGCCTTGTCTAAAGGTATAAATATAAGATTGAGTTCTTCAATCCAAACATAATTCACACTCAACTTTCCTCTGCTCCTATCTGATCCTTTAATTCTGCTTTTTGCGAATTATTTTCCTCGTGATTCCGTTGTACACCTATCTTCCAAGATCTTGTGTGAAATTGAATGTGGGTGGTCTCAGTTTTGTAGCACCAAGCACAAGAGGCTATGGAGAATGGAGATGGTTGATTGATCAAGCGTAATGATGGATATAGCAAGGTTATGGCAATATGATGATGATGTGGATGATAATGCACTCTCAAAGATAGCAAGGGTACATTTAGGTGTCTACAGATATAAATCCTACATTTAGTAGCTTTTGTAATTCTTCCTTGACAATTTCATACAAAATTGGGTTTAACCTTATTTGTGGCTGTCTTACAGCTCAACTATTCTCTTTTATATAGATATGATGAGTACAGGAGCTGGGTTTATTCCATGCATGTCTTGATATTTCCATGCGGAAGCCTCTTTTTGGGAGCACAACATAATAGTTAAGTTTTCTATTTGGGAGGTACTTAGGTTGGGATTTATGTTGAGGGTCTTTCTTGTCAATATTTCCATGGCTTGTGATTGTATGGGCGAGTTTATGACAAACATTTGGGTAGTGGCTATAGTGTAGGATTAGAATTTTCAGAAATTAAAAATTGGCAATGCAGGCAGTAATGTGGCAACAATTGATGTAATTTAATAAACTGTTGAAGAGAACATCTATCATTTACTGTAGGAAAGTTTCCAAATGGATTGTCATTATTTAAACAAGAAAGCATGTTTTCGAAAACACTAGCAAGTGAATAATGATTTTCAAGTAAATTTACAAGAACACTATTCTCAGATGGTTCTGCAATATCTCGACTTTGGTCGATTGTCAACCCTGGTAATGAGTTCCAAATCACTATCAACCCATAGAGGGTCTTTTCTCTGTTCATTGTTGGAGATGACCATGTTCCAAGACGTGCAATTCATAAAAGCATCAACTGCAACTAGCCATGGTCTTCCCAAAATTAAGGGGTATCCCCCTCGCTTAGTTTCAGGCTCTAAGATCATAAAATCAGTAGGATACTCTTAAAAATCAACAAAATAATGATATCCTCAATCATACCTTCAGGTTTTACAAGAGACGATTTGCCATTTGCAAAACCGTTAGAGTTGGTCTTAATCCTTGCAAAGCTAACTTTTCTTTGGTTTTATTTATCATTACATTTATAGCCACTCCTAAATCCACAAGTGTATTTGGAATAACTATGTTAGCATAATGTACGTTAATCATTGGACTTCTCAGATATGCATATTTAGGAACAAAAATTCTTCCCAACATAATATCGGCAAGTTGTCCAATAACTTGGACTATCTTGGGGTCTTGCTTCTTTTGTTTCCGTATACAATATTCCTTGATTGCTTTGTTATACATAGGAATGGCTTGAATTGTCTGTAATGGAGGAATTTTAATCTTAACCTTTCCTTATTTCACACACAAAATCAAAAGCAGGTTGAGATTCTACTGGTTTTTGTAGTTCTTGAAACCTATCAGGAAATGGGGGCCTTGGTGGTTCTTCTATGATTTATGATACGTTCTTGGGAATCACCAACCTCTGTAATGGTTGGTCCTGGAAGATTCTTTCCCAATCTTAATTTTATACCTTCAGCCTCCAGTGTGTTGACACATAAGTTGGATATCCTGCCACCTCATTATTATAAACAAGTTGAGCCACCTTATTATTTGGATTGGGCGACGACTGAGTAGGCATAGGTGCGGCCTTTGCTAGTTGGGTAGAATTAGATGGTTGAGTGCATGTTAGTGGAATGGATGGCAAGTATTGTTGTGGTTGTTGATAATGATTTATTACAAGTAGTGGCAGATATGATGGATAAGGAGGATAGTGTGGAAAGGATGGTGGTGATGTACGCCATGCTTGCCATTGTTGTGGAGCATGTGGATATTGTTGTGACCATTGAGGGTAGCGTCAAGGTTGCTGCACGTGGTGGCCAAGGCTTCCGTTAAGCCATATAATACATCAGCTCCTCAAAATACCCTATTTCAGTCATGTCAACAGAAAGAGGCTGTAGAGTAGTGCTCCTACTAGCTTCTTCTAAGGAAGATTTTTAGTTTTATTGTTGAGGCATTCTTCACTACTAATTTTCTTCCCACACACAAGACAAAAGATAGATAAGGCTTTTTGGGCCTCTTCTTGCTTTCTATGAATATACAATGTATCTATTTGTTTGCCCATATGACTTAAGAGGTCGGTTTTTAAATCATCAAGGAACGTACCTTGCTCACGCCTTGAAATACTTGAGTCTTGAACTGCAATGAGATGCATGATTGGTGGAATAACTCCTTACCAAGCGTTGTGACCTTGAATAATTCTTGCAAGCATCACATATGTCATCAAAATTAAGTTTTGAGATGACACCTCCAGCAATTAGATTTAGAGCGTCCATACTTTCACCCCTACTTCTAAGAAATAACATTTTAATGATATCACTGGTTAATCCAGTTTGTCTTGATCTTTGCAGGCTGAACACAATATGTCTTGATTGTGTTTGTTTTGTTAAAAAACTCCATTTGATATTCATTTATAGCCTCCATGTGAAGAGGTGCAACTCATTTCCAAAGGGGGCCAACCTTGATTTTGCATTTTAAATTTTTTTCCTCGTGATTAGGGTGGCCAACTCTGTCTCCTGAAATTCGCCTTGTCTAAAGGTATAAATATAAGATTGAGTTCTCCAATCCATATGCAATTCACACTCAACTTTCCTCTGCTCCTATCTGATCCTTTAATTCTGATTTTGCACCTTATTTCTGCTTTGAATTTCCATTTGAATTGTGATGAAGTTGTAATTATGATCCCTTATTTATACTTGTCGAACCAAGGGTCGCGTTGATGGGTGTTTTGTGAACACATCAACATAGAATAAAATACCAAGATATCTTATCCTCTCTTGAGCAAAATCCCGTGTATGCTATGATTGCGAAAGATCATATAGGTGATTCCAAGGTTCTTTTATGTCAAGTCTTGACTTGTGGATAATGTCAATGGTCATTGTGATATGCTAGTAACACAAAGGGACTTACGTAATTTTATTCAAGATGGCTTTGACAATATTAGTTTTGGAGCTTTTCTAATGATTTAACAATTAAGGAGTACTTTTTGTATAATTTCATGAAATATGCAGAAAGTAAATGAGATAAGGGTTTAGGAATTTTATTCTAATCCTAAAAAGTTGGAAGATAACAATTGTTGTGGTGAGATCAACCACACTTTGCTTTGCCGAATCAACTACATAAAGGAGGTGCAATTTTCAAGGCTTGTGGGAGAAATTTTCATATCACAAATAAACACCATCATGGAACAATGCAAATTTAGTGATAGAAGTTAAGCATCCACATAAAAGCTTAGATCCAACCTTACACTGTGCATAGAAATCATCTAATTGGAAAGGTATGAGCAATTTGAGAAATGGTATCAAGTTCCTTCTTGACATTGGAAGTAAAATTGTCTTTGGAGATAGACTATTTATACAACTTTAAATGATGGCCATTAACAACAAGGGCCATGCGTTCAAAATCTAAAATGCATAGCTTGACTGTGCCATTGCCATAAACAACCTCTATTTCATAAGGGCCTAGCCATTTGGTGTGAAATTTACCTTTTGAAGTCTTGAAACCTGGAGTCATAAAGAAACACCCAATCTCTTGGTTGAAATGACTGTTGTCAAATGAAACAATCATGCTAGAGAGTAAGTTGTTTCTAAACAACTCTAGCATGAAAGAGAGCTTGTTGCTAGAGTTCATCCAAAGAATGTAGTTGCGTAATTTGCTCTTTCTGAGGGTTAGTCAAACTCATGCCAAGCTGGAGAGCAGTACAAAATTTTTTCTCTTCAAACTCAATGGGTAATACTGCTTTCTTACTATATACAAGCTCATATGGTGTAAGATCAGTAGTAGTCTTCCACGTTGTTCAGTAGCCATAGGCCCATACTACTTTGGGAAGTCTATTTGCCCAATCTTTCTTATGGATTGCAACTGTCTTTGTTACGATGTTTCAAGCTCTCTATTGGTTACCTCAACCTTTCCATTGGCTTGAGGATGATATGGCAACAATTTGCGGTGCCTGATTTCATACTTATGTACTAGAGCAAAAATAAGCTCCGATGTGAACTGAGGTCTTTGGTTTGTAACAATCTCCCACAAAGTGCCAAGCTTGGCGAAAATCTCAGAGGACAAAAAGTCAACTTCCGTGTCCCTATAATGTTTCAATGCAACCTCTACCCATTTAGTAACATAATCAATGCAAACTAGGATATATTCTTTATTCCTAGAGGGAGGATTAATTGGTCCCACAAAATCGAGATCACATTCTCAAAGGGCTCAATGGATAATTGAGGGTGTAAGGGCATTTCATCAGACTGCATGGGGCGACCCATGTGTTGAAACTTGTCGCAATGTTGAACATACCTCTTACAGTCTTTGTGAATTGTAGGCGAATAATAACCTGTAGTAAGAATTTTGTTAGCAGTCCTCTGAGTCGCAAAATGTCCTCCATAGGGTTTTGAATGACATGTCCGAAGTATATCAAAGACATCTTCTTTAGCTACACATCAATGCATGACGTTGTCGATGCCGGTGCAGAAAAGCATCCTGTTGATCCATGTGTATTGGCCACTTAGACCAATGATCTTCTTTCGTGCCCTTGGGGAAAAGTGCGAAGGAAATCTGCACGTGACCAAATAGTTTGCAGTATCCACAAACCACAAACTCTTATTGAGATAGCAAAGTGGTGTTCATCGAGAAAGGCATCATCAACAGGTACAAGTTCATCTTTTTGTAACCTTGATACAAAATTTGCAACCACATATTCTCGACTAGGCTTATCAAGTATAGTTATATCAAATTCTTGCAACAACAAACCATCTAATCAATCTTCCTATTACTATTGGTTTATTCATTAGGAATCTTATTGCAGAGTGATCAATGTGAATAAAAACCTTATAACCAGTTATATAATGATAAAACTTATTCATTGCATAGACTACAACCAAGAACTCTTTTTCTATAATAGTATAATTTACCTCAGTGCCAATGAAGTTCTTACTGATGTAATTGAGTAGAACAATGAATTTTCTTTTTGCAAAAGTACCGCTCCGATTGAGTTATTTGAGGCATCTGTATGAATATGAAATGGTAATTCCCAATTTGGTACTCATAACATAGGTGTGGAGATCAACTTCCCTTTGAATTCATCAAAAGCTCTCTGACACTTATCTGTCCAAGAAAAAAGAGCGTCCTTACCTAACAAAACAAAAAGGGGTGAAGCAATTTTACTAAAATTCTGAATAAACCTTCTATAATATCTAGCATGTCCTAGGAAACTACGAACATCTTTTTGATTAGTAGGTATAGGCAAATCCTGAACTATTTGTACCTTTTTGGGATCCACATCTATGCTTTTGGAAGAGATGCAATGACCCAATACTATACCTTCAGTCATCAAGATATGGCACTTTTAATGGCTCAAAGATAGGTTAGTTTCAATACATCTCTTAAGTACCTTTTCAAGATTTGCTTTAGCTTCTTCATATGTATTTCCATCAAGAGTAAAAAAATCCATATATACTTCAATACGATAATGTATGAGATAAAAAAAGATAATTAAAACTGCCCTTTGGAAAGTAGTTGGTGCGAATTCAAAGGGTAAAACGTTATTAGCAAATGTCCCCCATAGACAAGTGAAAGTGGTCTTGTCTTGATCTTTAGGTGCTATGTGGATCTGGTTGTATTCGTTGAACCCATCCAAAAAGGAAAGGTACTTTCTTGCAAGATTATCCAAAACATGATCAATAAATGGTAATAGAAAAATGATCCTTTTTGGTGGCCTTACTAAGTGCCCTATAATCAACACATTATCCTTTTACCGTTCTTTTTAGGAACTACCAGTAAAGGAGAAACCCATTGACCATCAAAGATTGGTTATTGACAACGATTGAAAATGACATGCAAAACTATGAACTCTAATCAAGCCCAACCATAAACAAGGAATTCATAATGCAATCAATCATCATATCAAGAGAGCACTACTTTGTAAAAGCACAAAATACATGTTAGATAATCAACAAAACAACAAGAATGTCTTCATGAAATGTTTGATTCCCTTGTACTCCTATCTTCCAAGATCTTGTATGAAATTGAATGTGGGTGGTCTCAGTTTTGTAGCACAAAGCACAAGAGGCTATGGAGAATGGAGATGGTTGATTGATCGAGTGTAATGATGGATATAGCAAGGTTATGGCAATATGATGATGATGTGGATGATAATGCATTGTCAAAGATAGCAAGGGCACATTTAGGTGTCTACAGATATATAAATCCTACATTTAGTAGCTTTTGTAATTCTTCCTTGACAATTTCATACAAAATTGGGTTTAACCTTCTTTGTGGCTGTCTTACAGGTCGTCTATTCTCTATTGGAATATTTAGTATGTTTCTCTTAATGCTCAAGTTTATCCTTTAAGATCGTATCCGATCTTATCAGTAGTTTCATATTGGAAACTTGCTATTTTGTAAATATTCATTGTATTATTTATGAGTGTGTTGCTCATTGTGAATATGAATCAATTCATTAAAATCTATCTGCTCTTGCATCTACTATTTTATGGTATCAGAGCCTAATAGGTTAATTTTTTTGGAAAAATTTATAATTTCGTTTTGAAATTATCAGAGCTTAAATTTTTTCAAAACAATTCTGTGCCTCTTGTGCTTGTTCTGTGTAACCCATCTAGGGTTTTCGAGTATCCGTTGTCTTTGTTTGCAGGGCTTCCGTGCACCAGCTCACATCTGTAATTTGCAGACTGGAACCCGGGTTTCTTTTTCTCTGCCATTCGCGTGACTTTAAACACCATTATTTGGTGTTCAGCCGTTCTGAAGCTCACGCGTTTTTTTGTTGTAGACTGGAAGCCATTTGCGCACGGTTCTTAGGAGTGTTTACACCAATTTTTGGTGACGTTTTTGGTCTGCAACTGTAAAAACGACCTCCTCTGTGGTGTCTTTCGTTCCAGCAACTGCCATTTTTTGCCAAAACCGCCTTTTTCCGCACTTTTCTTCATCACTGGCTGCTGCCTAGGGTTTCCTTTGAAAACCCTAATTTCCAAGCTTGGAAAAATTTTCTGACAACAGATTCTTGGTGGGTTTTTCGAGAGTTGAACTGAGTTGGTGTCAGGTTTTTCAGGGTGCATCGTTTTTCGTACCTCAATTTTCGAGCCATCAAATTTAAATTTTAACTTAAGATTCCTTCTGGGTTTTTTGTCAACATTTCTGGGTATCTGTCAAATTTTTCTGAGTCATCCAGAAATTTGCCTTGAAATCCGTGCCGGTTGAACTTCATTCTTGAAGTGTACCTGGTTTTGTCTAACGCCGTTCAGTTTTTCTGTCATTTTCTGTGCATTGGAAAACGTGTAAATGGCATCTTTGACCAACCTGATGTTGGAGGGAAAACGTGTAAATGACATCTTTGACCGATTTAATGGCAACAATTATAATACCTGGAAGCAGCGTATGTTGACCATATTTGAGTATCGCCGCCTCGATACACTGGTTTTGGGCACAGAAACTCGTCCTACCACAGTTGGAGCTGATCAGGACAAGTTTGATGATCGTAGTAGAGAAGCTGTCATGCTTCTTAAGCTGTCTGTTACAGATGACCAGTTGCCTCAGATTCCCTTAGGGAAGACAGCCTCTGACATTTGGAAGCACCTGAAGGAGCTACATGAGACCTCTGATAAAAGCTGGGCATTCTTCTTGAAGAATTAGTTGTTCTCCATCATTATGGATGAAAGTATGTCTTTACAGGAGCATCTCACAAAGATTAAGGACATTCGAGATCAGCTTGAGGCTATTGGTCAGAAAATGGAGGAAGAAGATATGGTAGTCATCACTCTCAAGAGTCTACCACAATCCTACGAGCACTTTGTTGAGACTCTCAACATTACGTCTACGAACGTTGATTTGAAGTTTCCTGACTTATGCAACAAACTCCTACAGCAGGATCGTTGGAAACAACAATTTGGTAACTGTGCTCTCTCGTCCTCTTCAGAACAAGCCTTTGCAGCTAAATTTCAGCCATCTCAGTCATCCCAATAGGGGGGTTCACATCAACCTTCAGGCAGTCCTCAACAAAAGAATGTGCAGTGTCACTATGTCGCAAGTACGGCCATATGAAGAAAGATTGCCGTCAGAGAATTGCTTCTGAACAAAAAAAGCAAGGAGGGTAACATCAGCAGGCAAATGTTGTTGAACATTCTGAACAGGAGTCTGCCTTTTACTCTTTTATGGCTCAAAGGTTTTCAGATCTAACTAGGTCTTTTGCTTGGTACATTGACTCTGGTGCTTCACGTCACTTTTCTCATCGGCATGACTGGTTTACAAATTTTTCACCTTTCAGTGATTCAGTTGTGTTTGGCGGAGGTGAGGAATACAAAATTGTTGGTAGAGGAAATGTTCAGATACAGTTTGGCGGGGGAGGAATCTCATCTTCCTCAATGTGTGCTACGTTCCTGGTATGGCACTCAATCTGCTTTCTGTGAGTCAGATCATGAGGAATTCTCCTCAGTTGGATGTGGTTTTCAGTGCTCACAAATGTTCCATTATTGATCGAGAGACTCGCCTTACTGTTGTTGCTGGTCTAGAGGATCATGGCCTATATCAGCTCATTAACATTGGTGATTCTCTTGAGGTAGCTATGGCAGCTCGTGTTTCATCTCTCAGCACTTTGTGGCATCAGCGATATGGACATCTCAACATCCAGTATCTCTCTCAGCTGTCCCGGGAGGGACTTGTTTCTGGCCTACCTGATATTCGGACTCAACATCTTGGAGTATGTGGAACCTGTCAAGCTGACAAACAACATCGGACTCCCTTCAATGATGGAGATTCTAATTGTGTGTCTAAGGTACTTCAATTACTTCATGCTGATATTTGTGGTCCTAATAATACGTCTTCAGTTATTGGTTGCAAATATTTTCTGCTTATTGTTGATGATTTTAGTAGAAAGATGTGGGTATACTTTCTTAGACAAAAATCAGATGTATTTAGTATCTTTCAGAAGTTTAAGTCTTTGGTTG
>MU226046.1:2895103-2912512 GCA_018584345.1 Thuja plicata
AGGGTAGAGCTTCCAGAAATAAGAGCAAACAACAACCTACAGTTAATTTTGCTCTTATGGCTAATATTCATAATGTCTATGAGCCCCAGACTTATTCTGAGGCTAGAGGTATCCCTGAGTGGGAACATGCTATGGAAGCTGAGTTCCAAAGTCTTCAGAAGAATCACGCTTGGGCCCTTTCTGATCTTCCTTCAGGGAAGAAGCCAATTAGCTGCAAATGGGTGTACAAGGTGAAATACAAAGCCGATGGAACCTTAGACAAGTATAAGGCTTGTCTTGTTGTACGTGGGTTCTCACAGAGGGAAGGCATTGACTATGAGGAGACCTTTGCTCCTACAATAAAAATGAGTACCATACGGCTTGTCCTTGCCTTAGCAGCCCAGTTTGGTTGGAAAGTCCATCAAATGGACGTTAAGAGCGCTTTTCAGAATGGTGACTTACAGGAAGAGGTCTACATGACGCAACCTTCAGAATTTAAGGTTGCTAGTCAGGAACACAAGGTCTGTAGACTAGTCGAAGCTCTCTATGGTCTGAAACAAGCCCCTCGGGCTTGGTACATGAAAATTGATAAGTACTTGACCGATCATGGTTTTCAGCAGAGTCCATCGGATTCAAATATGTATATCAAACATACTAGTGATGATATATTGTTTATAGTTGTCTATGTGGATGATTTGATCATTATTGGCAGTTCAACACATTTGATCGCTGCGATCAAACATGATTTGTGCCGCACCTTTGATATGACCGATTTGGGACTCTTGCACTATTGCCTCGGAGTTGAGGTTTGGCAGATTGAGCGCAATATCTTTCTTTCTCAGTCCAAGTACGCCAGAAGTCTTGTGGATAGGTTCAGGATGTAGGATTGCAAATCTACCACTACTCCTATGGAACCCGGGCTCAAATTGTCAGCTCAGTCTGATTCACCTATTGTGGATGAATCTTTGTTTAGACAACTAGTGGGCAGCCTCATTTATCTTACTGCCACTAGACCTGACATTAGTTTTGCAGTGAGCTAAAATGTCAAGTTTCGCCAGAATCAATATACCATGTAGAAGACTTGAGATGATCTGTAGGTCTTTTGGCCATGAATGCATAGAAGGCTAACTCCTCTGAATGTCTGTGAGATGAGCCTTTTGTTGAGATTCTCCTTAGTTGGATGTTTGATCAGCCAACTGTTTTTTTGTAGAACTTCATATGAGCAGGTTTACCACAATAATGGCATGTGAGATTTCAGATTCTAGAGGAATATTTTGATGTTGCCAGTGTGTTCAAATGAATGGAGATGAACAACACTAATTGGAGTGATTTCAGGTAACTTGTCTGGCGCTTCATATTTTTAGTTAGTGTCAGTTTTGACATTGGTTGGTCAGTTGGGAGGTTTGGCCCACTTAATATTTTTAGCAGTTACTATTTATAGTAACTTATATTCTTGGCAGCTGATCATAGCTTTAGTCTCCTCTCTGCTTTAATGTGTAGTATATTCAATTTCAGGGTTCGGGCAATTCTTTCTATTTTTAGTAGTTGGTCTCAATTCTTCTCACTTCAACATGCTATTGCTTTCTAGTTTTGGCCTTGGTGAGTTTTAATGTTTCTGGAGATATTTGATTTTTAGGAATGTCTTTTATAAAGTTGCTTTATAAAGTGGGCCCCTTGTGCAGCCTAGTGATGCAACAAATTCAAGTCATTTTTAAAAAGGGGGCACTTAGACACCCTATTGTGATGCCAAGGGGGACGTTCAATATTTTAAAGACTGCTTTAGGCTTCCCAAAAGGTGACACTAAGAAGGAAAATGAGAATAAAGTAAATTTAAATGCTACATTTGAGAGCTCTAGGAAAAGTGGTTTTGGAGGGAAACGAATTCAAATTGAAAGAAGGCTGCCCTAATTCTTCCCTCACTCTTTATATACTTATTTGAGCTCTTATTTGGTTATGCTTGCTTTGACAACTTAATGAAATGCTGCTGGACTGAGCTCGATTGAGCTCAAGGAGTTCTTTTGTTGGTTGAGGACGAAGACTCTCTCTTGTTTGCTGGTTTCGGTGGTGAGAGACCAACCCTAGATTTTTGGTGTACTTGTTTTGAGATATACAGTGATTTTAGTGTTGTGGGTGATTTTGAGTTTCAGGAAGATGATGTTATTTACAGTCTTTTGATGTGGGTATTGTGGTTATGGTGTGTGGTGTATCGTTTGGAATTGTTGTTCGAGATTGGTAGAGTTTTGGAGCTTTTTTTGAGTGCTGGTGTGCTTTTTCCAGAATAACAGAAAATCCAATTTATGTTCATAACGTAGTGGTTGCTAGAGATATTGTTATGGGTATTATTTCATTGCACTCCTCATTGCTGGTTGTGATCTTTTGAGTGCTCATACATTGGATTTGGTGAACTGAATTATCTAGTAAAATTGTCCTCTTGCTAGGCACCATTTTTCCTTGCTAGCACGTGGGTTTTAAAAGTAGTGCTATATCTGCCTTTCTAGGCATTGGTAAAAGGGTTGGTGTTGGATTATTAACTGCTGATTGCAAATAAAAAAAGTTAGAGCAGATTTTTTGTGATTTTGTAGACTTGAAAGACCATCATACTAAGGGTCCTTGTTTAGATACTTCTTGGTTGGGTGTGGGTAACATTTCTGAGCATATCAGTCATATTTTGAAGACATTTGCAGGTTTGATTTTTATATGAGAAGTCTGATTTCAGTATGCCTATCATACCTCTTTGATATTGTAATTGAGTTATCACATGCTTGATGTGATGAAAAGACACTCTCTTGCAATGCTATGATATTATGCTCCATCTAGTTAGTTGCATCTGTTCTTAATTTTGCTAATGTATTGGCTAAGAGGCAATGTTGACAAATCCCCACTTCATCTTATTGAGAGCATTTGCATATGTGGGTTTATTATCATGCATGTAATCTGAGATTCTGAAGCTAACAGCAAGTTACTCTTCATTAGTTTATATTTTGCATCATAAATTTTCAAAAAAAATTCAGGGGTGGTTATTAAATAGGAAGCTTTTAAGTCTTGCTTATATGATTAAATTGCCAATCCATCCAGAAATTCAGAATAAGTAATTATTCACCTAATTTCCATCAGCACCATGTTTGGAATCAATGCGAAATGTTTTGCAAATAGGAAGATGCAACAGTAACGGGCTTCCCTCATCAAGTATGCCACCCCAAAATGGATGGTTGGAGGTCCGACCATACTTGTGGGCCAAGGTTCAGAATGAACTGGAGGTTCATTCTATGCCCTTGGACTTAGTTGAGGAAGACAGTCTCCTGGTGTCCTATCAAGCTTTTCCACGAGATTCTTAACATGGTTGACTATGGGAATAAGCTATGAAACATTTAGGAATAATTTTAGGATACTTCGATTTGTTTATAAGACATAAATTAGGATTTTCTCTAAATTGGCATTACAATTATGTAATTTTATTATAAAATTCTATTTGTAAATAAATTGCATTGGTTGGAATTGTTATTTTTTGGCAAAATCAGGTTTAAACCAAAAGGGAACATTACACAGGAGGTTGGCATTGTAATCATTGTGGGATTGAATTTAAGAGCTTATATAGTCGAGTGAAAGTTCACCTTTATGCAATGACCATTGTAGGAATTAGAGTTTGTCAAGGGGCAAACTAGAAAGGGCTGCGAAAGGAACTCATTATATATTGGAGAACAAGAAGTCGATATTGTGAATGCGAGCAAAATTAAAATCTCATTCTTTAGCAAAGGGAGGATCAAGGAAGCCACCTATAGGGTCTTCTTCGATAGTGGCTGCCCCACATCCTTTTTGGTGACACCATCTACCCAAGAAGAATATCCCTCAATTTCTTTCTACAAAAGAGGCCCTTTTGAGAAGGCATGCCAAAATGAAGTTGAGACAATGTGGATGAACACATTGCATTCTTCATTTACGCCAATAGTCTTTCTTCGACCTAGTAAGATCACCATATTAACAAGAAATGGTAAGGACATTCAATTAAATGCGTGTTGGTTACATAGGTCTTGGATATGAGAAGATACAGACTGCCTTATTTGCAAAAAAAGTTTGTTTTGTATAGACAGCACTAAAATTGATTAGGAATTTATGGGTTGAAATATTAGTGTCCATTGTTTATGATGGATAGATTGTAAAAACCAGTCTTAAATAAATGTCATTGCAGTGCCTCCTAAAGGTGCATGGTTTTTGAAAACAGTTGATTGTGAGGGGCAAGTGAAGGATGCAATATTTTTTTTAAAATCCTCATTGAGTTCATAGAGATAGTGGGTGTTGAGAAGGTTATTGGAGTAATAACGAACAATGCAAAAATTTGTTGGATGATAGGTGCTTTGGGTTAGGAAAGATATGTGCTTATTTTTTTGGATACCATCTATTGCCCACTCCTTAACTTGGTGATGCAAAAGATTGGTATTTAGATAAATTGGGTGAAAAAACATATGCTGAGGGTGAGGAGATTCAACTATTTATGAATAACCATCATATGTCACAAGGCATCTTCAGAACTTTCTTCAATTCGGAATTGTTGAAGGTAAACAATGAAATTTCAATAGTTATTTTAAATTCAATTTATGACATATTTACATATTTAAATTTTAATTTGTTATTAACCTAGTTTTTACACTACATTATGTTGTTGAAACTCATTTTGCATCACACTAAATTGTTTTTAAACTTGTGAAGTTGCAAGAGGTTTAAAACAACATGGTCATAAGCAAACAATGGATTATGGAGAGACAAACAAATTCATAGAGGGCTCAAAAGGTCAAATCACTGGTCCTAGATGATGATCGGTGGGCTTGTGTGGACTGTGTTGAGTTTCATCAGGCCCATCATGAGTATGATTAGTTTTGTTGATATAGATTGCCTATGTTGAGAGAAACCTAGAATGACATGGACTATATGATAGAAACAATAAAGTCTTTACTAGCAGAGAAGGAGAATGATCTCAAAGAAACACTTTTTATAAGGGTGAAAAATCAATGCTGACTGTTGGAACAAGATGACCACGCCCTTGCATCTTCTTGCACATGCATTATCTTTCAAATGTTTTAGTACAAAATACTTTCTTTACCTAGGAGAATGACACCATATAGAGACAAGAAAGTTGCTAATGGGTGGAAGAAAGCATTTCGAAGAATATTCTCAAATCCAGAAGTTGTGGATAAGGTTAGGATTGAATTTGGTAGGTTTGTCACAAGACAAGATCATATATTGTACTCTTTGAGACAAATATAAGAGAATGCTCATACATGGTGGTACCTCCATGGGAAAAGTTATATGTTCTGCCAACCTCTTGCAATCAAAATTCTATCACTAGTAAACATTTTTAATTTTCAAGTTTTAATATTGGTACCATTAATTCACATTTTAAAGTTCCGTTGACTTTCTTTCAATTTCAAGAGGTTGTAAATTCTTCCACTGAGTGGAGTCAAGAGTACATACTCCTTTATCAACTTAGTTAAGTGCATCCAGTTGGCTGCTATAAAAACAAATATTTGGCCTATGCCCATTTCAACTCTCCTATCCTATCTTTTAAAGGGGTTGACTATAAGGAAGTGCTGATTAAAAATTGGAATATAGCCCGAGTGTGCTAAATTGGAGGCATTTGTTTTAAAGCTTTCCAAAGCCAATATGGATGACAACTAGGCTCCTACATGTGATGTTCATGCAGCTAGTGGGAGTAGCATTTTAGTTTCTTGCGGTTTAGATGAAGTTGAACCAGTGATGACTTAGATCTAGATGCATTCAATGGAGAGCAAGATACAAGTTTTCACTGTATTTACTATTTCACGTTTTTTAAGGATTTGACATATAGATATATCATAAACATTGAATGAATTATGAAATGTATTTTCAATTCTGTTATTAAACTTATTTTTATTATCAAGTATCAAATTAAATGTTGAATTAATTACGAAATGTATTTTCAATTCTGTTATTAAACTTATTTTTAGTATCAAGTATCAAATATATTTTAAATTTATTTTTTCACACACACACACAGTGCCGTACCTGTACACAGAAAATACATTTAGAATTAGCCATACCAACATACCTGAACCTGAAGCTGATCTTGTAACCACACAAGCAACTTAGGCATCAACATGACTAGGTTGTTGGTATTTGTGTTAGAAGTTAGTGTTTAAGTGGGTATTTAAATTAGTATTATAAATAAGTCGTTGAGAAACAACTTATTATCAGTCCGTTGGTTTTTTTAGAATAGCATATAGGTTAATATTTTGTTACATCAACTCGTATATGAAAAGAGAGTTGCTATGGGAGATTTGCTATAATATAGGAAATGAAAATCTTTAAGATTAATGGTGTTGATATCTTGATCAGGCTGAAAGTGGACTGCCATACCAAAAAAGGAGATGTATAATGTTGTAGAGGTTGAAATTGATTTTCTTTTATCTTTTTAAGCCATGAAGTACTTTCATTTTTTAAGTTCGGCAGTATTCACTAATTTCTCACATAGAATCTTAAGCCATGGTCTCATAGAGGGGTGGCTTGCCAAAATTTCTAAGCAAGTGTTGTTGAGGAGAATTAGTAGCCCATTTCAAAGCATGGGCCAAATGAAACTTTTAAATTCTCTGGTAAAAGTTTTCAAATTGAAAATTTTTTTTTTGGATGAGAAATTATAATAACTAAATAATAGTGGAAATTAAAATTTAAAAGAAAAATAACTTGCAAACTGCCACATATACATAAAAGTCCCTTAGCTGGTGCAGGAAACTTTCAGCACTCCTCTCTCCATTTAAAAATTTGCAGCTATATTGTGGGTCACCTATTTTAAACGTAAAGGAAAAGATTGATTTAAATCCCCATATCTGTATTTTTTCTATGTTAGTGGTTTTGGCATGGATCTTGGTTTGGGTTCATGGGTTGGGGTTGGGTTCATTTTGGGTTTGTCTGCACAAAAAACATGTAAAAGTCTATATATAAGGATTTTCTGATTCATCATGTCATCAACATCAACATCATTATTGACATTAGATAATGTAGGATCATTTGAATAACCACAACCAGTGCTATTACCATTCACACTAAAACTGTGTTCACATTTAGACTCCAAGTGTAACATGTTGGAAAGTGGAAGCATCCAAGTCAATTTGCTTTGGTTTCATATCTGATGATTTTGTGGGCGATGCCCCTAGCAGGGTCAGGTGGCAGTGCCCCTAGAAGGGGCGAGGGGCAGCGTTTAGTGAGGTCAAAGGACAATGCCCTTGGCATGTTCGCTATCATGATACAGGTTAGGGTCAAAAGGTAGAGCCCCCGCTATGAAGCCCAAATGAAGACCTTCAAAACTACAGAACTTCATGGTGCAAACCATTTTCATTTTTTTTTGTCAAGGCAAAGTCAAAGGTGGATTGGACTGGATCTGGCCGGTCTGCAGTTGGATCCAGTAACATAGCATTTTTTAAATTCCATGGGACTGCATGTGAAGTAAAAGTAGGAGCCCAAGCCTCTTCCATGGGACTGCTTATTCATTTTACATTGGCTATATTTATATGCAAATAAATGCCATACCCAGCTGGTACCCTACTTAGGTTAAAAATTTGAAGATCCTGCCAAACTTAAACCTGAACAAGTAACTTAAATGGAACTTAATATCATTTTCTGGTTTGGATTGATATTTTCTTATTATAATATAATAGTTGTGGAGCTAAATTCTTTGTTATTCTATGCTAACTAAAATTTGCCCTTCCTTGGATGGTTTGCATTTTAGTATGCAGCTATTGGAAAAGAATTAACGTTATACAAATGTATCCAGTTTCCTATGAGATCAAAAGCTATCTTCAAGATAACTAAACAAAGAAATTTTCTCTGATTCATTTTAATTTTTACAAATTTCAATATCCAATTTCTTTAACAGTATTTAACTCTCTCCAAGTAAAGACAATGGACGCATCTACCTAGTATCATTTTTGGATATCAAAAAGCATACACGAGGCAGGATGAAAGTCTCTATTGATAATATACATTAAGTACATGTCAGCCTTTCAGATATTCCAGCTTTGGAACACCTGGAATGATTAGACAAAAATTAGGGCATTAATTATGATAACTAAAAGATAAACTGAATAGTAAACATCAGATCTATGATGAATAAATAAATTATATTCACTATTTTTAATGTAAAAAATACATACATATATTGATATAATATTTGTCAAAACATTTCACACTATCCTTTTTGATGCAGGTTGACAATCACACAGATTTTAGGAATTCACGCTGCTTATTTCTTACTCGGAAGGATGGGACATCAGTTGATTTCTCATTCTGGAAATGTCTGAAAGGGCTTGTCTGGAAAAAATACCCATTATATGCAGAGATATTCATACAAAAACATTTGAGTCCTCGTCACAGTTGACATGGTGCCTTTCTATAAAGTGACTTGGGTAAGTTTTGGATATTCATTTGACTTTGTTGAGGAAAGAATGTGGTGGGATCTCTTGACCTTGGTTCTAATTACCCAAGGAAGGTACATTTAATGCCATTCTTAATCATGTAACCGTAGTGACATTGCTTATTGTTATGCAAGAAGAAATGTCAAGGTAGTGCAGTAAGGGAATCTCCTCAACAAGCAATATGAATGGAATTGTTATTGTTGTATTATATGAAATTTGCTATAAGAATGCTGTTCTGGGAAGTAATCAATATCAGACTCCTTTGACCAAAGCCATCGCAGCTTATGGATATAAAGTTTCATCTGTTTCTATCTGAATTGATGGGAATGTGTAGATTTAATATCTGCATCAAACCTGGTGATGTAGATATGAGTGGGAAACCATGATATTATTTCATCTTTTATTTTACTGTCACATGTTTTTTTTCCTTTATTCGACAGTCAAACAACTGCGCAGGGTTGATGTTGAGAATGTGGTGCTTTTTAACAGACAAATGAAAATAGAATTTGTGAATAACATTTTAGATCTGACCACCAGATTCACACAAAGATAACAGACAATGCAGCAAATGAGGGGCAATCCATACAAATTTTGACGAGATAAGTTTATTCTTTGGGGGCTGGTTGTCACTAAGTCTCTTTGTTTTAGAGGAGACTTTTTGATGGTGGCCAATATATTTATATGCATTTAGGCACCTTGCTTCTGGAAGAATTATATAACAACACATGTAATTGGCTCAGATGGAGATGACCATGGCTAGGGATAGATAGTCTCTTGAACTCAAGGTTGATAGCATAGATATCCCGGTTTTCCAGAAAGAACATTGACATTGAGATTAGCTTCGTATCCATAAAGCATCCAAATAGGTAAAACAAATTCTTTTTGGCCCCGTTTCTTTCACGGAATTGGGAGTGACACTTCCCGTTTTTGGGAGTGACACTTCTCGTTTTTGCAAATCCGCTGTTTGTTTCTCTAAATTGCAATTCCGGATTCGTCAAGCAAAACCGGGTTTAGACACCAAAATGAGTGGCATCATCTTCCCACTAAATAGGTGGAATTAGAAATCATACCGTGGTTTTGCGATAATAAGGTTTTGAGTCAAATTCCAATTCCCCAAGATGCAAAACCGGGATTTCAAAACCTGGTTTTGTGATAATAAGGTTTTGACTCAATTCCAATTCCGCGAAACAAACGGGGCCTTTAGTAAATTGTATTTTTCAAACTGGATTATATTTCCACTAAGAGTCACTCTTAACTGCAGTCAGACACGTCACAACTTTTATCATCTGAGAACAAAAAATACTAAATGTAATATTTGCAATATTATTTCATCCTTTTCTTACCTTTGTGATTCTCTGTCAACCTCCTCTATTTTTTGGCACTTTTTGCGTTTTATTTCACAAGTTTTATGAAATCATTACAAATTAGTAATTTCTTCTGCATATGTCATCGATGTCTTCTTGCATATTATTTCTACTTCTGGCATGTATTTTTGTGGTCAATGTTTCGCTTGTGCCTATCACTGCAAATAATAAATTCAACCATGACAGGGAGATCGTAGACGACATTGTAAGCAAGAAGCCAAATACAAAAAAATTAACATGAGTTTATGTAATGTCCCCAATTCAGGACCTTAAGAATATGATTAAAATAAATTTTAATTAAAGATTGAAATTTATTTTTAAAAACAAAACTAAGTACAAAGCAATTTACCACCAAACCGCCTTATGTTGTAAAATTACAAATTCAATAGGAAGCTGATATCCACGCATATTGCCACACCAGATACAATGACCCACGTCATATGGTGAGACGGCAGCTCTTGAATCTTTGACGGCAGCATGGTTATCAAGTAAGAGTTACGTGATTATAAAGAACATTGACTAATCAATTAGTCCATACCTCCATTGATGGCTGTGGTGACTGTAAACAAATTGGTGTCGACTAGTTA
Source organism: Thuja plicata (assembly GCA_018584345.1). Classification (NCBI taxonomy): domain Eukaryota; kingdom Viridiplantae; phylum Streptophyta; class Pinopsida; order Cupressales; family Cupressaceae; genus Thuja; species Thuja plicata. The sequence goes on from MU226046.1 coordinate 2,905,472, forward strand.
TCCATGTTGACAGTACAGACCGACCAAATATAAAGCTAAACATATAATTACCATACTAGCTACTAAATGAGAATCGTTCAAGGCTTTCTTCCCTTAGGCTGTTGGGCCTCGTGGACGTCATTAAAATCATTCATTCATTCATTCCATGACATATTAAGGAGATCAAAGTGCCGATAGATAAATCATGAAGCGGTGATCATAATTATCAAGAGAGGTGTCACAATTAATAAGGCATATCTACGTTCAGCAAGGGATGGTAAAATGAATGCCAAAATGGAATCAGCGGGCTTATCGGTTATGGCAAATGAATGCCAAACATTTCTATCGCTAATAAGTTACAACAATCTAAGAAAGATTGACTAGTCGATCAGTAGATACTATGAGAATTGGTGATTTGCATTAAGTCAAACAAAATACTAAATAGAGCAATTAGTCCTCATAATGAAGGGATACAATTTATAAAGGAAGTGATTGATGAATAGACACGAGTCATGTCTATTCTAGAGCAACCATTCAATTATGAGAGTTATATATGTATATAAGGATTGAAGTCAATCATTTGATATGACATGAATTGGAAAATATAATACAAATTGTATCCTTTGCGGAATGCTCTGTTTAGAGCTTATTGCCTTACGCAATCATTGGTGCATGTGCCATAAAGATTAGTTAGAGACAACGTCATATTCGAAGCATATTTATATTGATATATCAGAGACGACTTTCACATTGTTCAGAGCATAATAATATTGACATACCAAATACAACCTGTTACAATTTACAACACAGTGTTATTGTTGTACCAAGATGGCTTGCATATTTGCATGTTAAAAATTGTATATCAGAGGCAACAATACAAGGTGTTGGTTGTATTTCCAGTATTGTAGCTTGCCAGACATTTTTTGAAGTTCTCAATCATATCCATGCCTAAAAGTTGAAAATCATGTCTAGAGTTGTCAAAATCCCTCTGCAAACAATAATCTTCCAGCCAAAAATCAAGAAAGAGTGCAAAACCGTAAGCCCTAGGTCAAATTTCCATGCATATCCAAGAAAAACCCTAGTTCGTTGAAATCCATTCTATTTTGTTGTTACTTTTTCAAAGAAGCCTGATCACTTAAATCATGTGCTTATTTTATGTTATTTCACTTAGGTCGCGAAGTCTCATTGTAATTTAAGAATATTCATTTTCTTATCGAGACTTGGCGAATGCCTTAAGTCGGGTTCTCTCTTTGAAAAGCAAATATGCTTTCAGTCTTTATGAGACTTCATGCGAGCCGTAGATGCAAATCTTGATCATGCAGTCGACGGATAATCTCTTTAAGAAACCAGAGTTACAGATTTTCTTTGGCGACTTCGAGTTTACTCAGTCGCGCTGTCTTGAAAGGTGATAAGAGTTGCAAAGTTGAATTAAGGTTAAGTTTGAAGTTTTATGCAGTCACGTAATCGTGAAGAGAAAAGTGAATTAAGTCAAAAGATCTGAGATTTAGCGATAGCTGTCGATCTAAAGTGAAATCCTGTGGTGGTCGTGAAGTCTCCATGAAAACTCATGAGTTAAGAAATGTATAAGCGACTTCGAGTTTGCTTAGTCGTGGTGTCTCGCAAAGAAACCAAGGTTAAGATGGTGGTTAAAATCCTTTAGTCGCGTGATCTCTTTTAAAATCCATGGTTGAGTTAAAACTAAAGAGATTAAGCGACTGTCGTCAGATTGAAGATAGATCCTGTGGCCAGCGTGAAGTCGTGATAAAAGGTTGCAGATAAATAAAAGATAAAGAGATATCGCGACTGTCGTCCGATTTAAAAAGGATCTAGTGACTGGTATTAAATCGTGAAAGAAACCATGAGTTAGTAAAATCTTAAAGCGACAATGAGATTCAATGGGTCGCGATGTCGCGATAAGAACCATGGTTTGAAATGAGTTCAGTTAAGTTTAAGTGTGTTTTCAACGAGAAGATTTGAGCCGTAAAAAAGAAAAGATCATGTGGATGGCGTGTAGTTGCTTTAGAAAGACAAAAGGTCAGAAAACATTACAGTGACTCAGCGGTGATGATCCAGATTGTGACACGGCTAATCTTTTGAAGACTTGAGTTAGTCGGAAAGTCTCGAAGCAAACATGAGGTGAAGATTTTCCTTCCGCGACATGGAGATTGCTTAAGTCGTGAAGTCACGAAGTAAACTGCAGTCAAATAAAAATAAAACGAGATTATGCGCAAGCCGTTAGGTTAGAAACAAGATCTACGGTAGTCGTGAAGTCTCAGATGAGAAAGTAAAAGTACATAAAGTAAACGAGATTACATGCGGGCCGTCCGATTAAAAGATGATCGTGTGACAATCGCGTAGTCTCGGTAGAAACTCAGAGTAAAGGAAATCTTAAAGGGACAAGGATATTATACAATCGCGTAGTCTCTAAAGGAAATCTGAGGTATAAGATGAGTTAGTAAAGCTATAGTTGTGGAGTCTCGAAGAGAATAAGAGTTAAGTGATCTCATACAACGATTGAGGGTATGAAATTACACCTCTAGGGAGCAAGAGTTTTGTGCATTTGAGAATTGGGTAGTCTACCCATTGTTGAGAAATTTGGGAGTATATATGACCAGACTTCTAGTAAAAGTGCTGCAATTATTGAGACCTTGTCAGTTTGTTGACAAATGGAATGGTGGTCATAACTGGGGTGATTTCTATTGTCACCAAAATTTCACACTAATCAGAGTGTATGGCTATTCACAACCACCACATATATTGCCATATAGAGTACCACCAAGAATTGCAATAATGGAGTTTCTGTGGCAACTTATGTTGATAGATAGAGAGCACTTGGCATCCCACAGGAAGGGAACCTTCACACCAAGACAGTTCATTGCCCCAGATTTTACAATTGGAAAGAGGGCCTATGACCTTGTCAATGGATGGTTAAGCCACTACATGATGCATGTTGCCCTGTATAGATATATTGACACAAGGATTTATAGAAAGTGCCAAGAAACTCTTGACACCTACCAACCCAATCACCAAGAGGCATCAACCCTGTGAAGAAGATTTAATCAGAAACATCCTTGAAGAGGATGTAATTGCAGCAAGATTATCAAAGTATCATGATTTAATGGATCTGGAGCAACAATTGAAGAGGAAAGGGATCCCATTTGGTGGATTTTTCCCAGGCATGCCCTACTTGCAGAGATTAGAGAGGATGATAGAATCACATAGCTTTCTCAATAATCAAATTAAAGATCAAATTGATGACAAGGATAGAGGTCCCAACAAACAATCATCATCAGAATATAGTATTAGCTATTCTATCCATAGTCCACCACCCCAAGATCAGCCACCTCATAATGAGGAGAATATCATTGATTTAACAGAAGCACTTGAGGTTGAGGTGGATGTAGAGCCTCCCCAAAAGAAACAAAGAGTAGAAGCATGGGAGCCCTCTGTTGCAAAGACACACAAAAAGAAAAAGGATATAATTGGTGCCCTATTCACAAGGACCACTTCTTATGATCATCAACTAAGGAAGTTGATAAGAGAGGGAAAGAAAAAGAGAGAGGATACCGATGACAATGTAGAAATGCTCCTTATTTTGCGTCAAGATGAAAGGGAGCTACAACTGGAGGAGTTCCTTAAAGATGATGAGTTCATTAAGACTAAGGAGTTCAAGGACTTCCTTATATGGGCAAAGCAGGAACAAGTTGTAGCACAATTAAAATCACAAGGAGGAGAGGCAATTACAAGTGAAGCATTACAAGCCCTCCAAGCATATGATCCTGAGTCTGAAAGTTTGACTCTTGATGAAGCCAGACAACTTGTAAAGTCCAGTGGGTTGCTCCTAGTAGAAGGATGGGACTTAGCCTCAACTTTTATAATAGATCAGATTAGAAGGCAGTCTGATGTCAAGATTTATACAAAGACCCAAATAGGAGAAATGATAAAAGGGTGTGGCTATGATTCTAAATCTCAAGCCCTTGCAATGTGGTCTCTTGCTCCTAAGATCAAAAGCCATCACTAATTAATGTTCAAGAGAAGATGGAAGGAGACAAGATAATATGGTTAGTACATAATACGGGAGACCTTGAAATATCTCAGGCATTGACCCATTTTGCTCATCTGAATGAGGCAAAGGCAGATAATATAAGATAAGATAAGATAAATTTATTAATGTCCAATGGAAGACCAACAAGGGTCTATGGGACAGGAAAAAAACAGCCAAAAAGAAAGAAACCCGCGGACCACCAAATAGTGGTCGGGGGAACAAATGTCTAAAAGATATCAGAAATTATTTGATGAAACAAGCCTGATTGCCAATGATAGAGAGTTAGGTCTGATGAAGAGCAGTGCAATGGAAAAGATAATTGCAGACCTAACTCATAAATTACAAGAGATGCCTGAGGTTGCCCCTGCTGATCATAAAGAAGGAACAAAAGCTGAGATTCAAACTGAGGATACAAAGTATGCTGCAGCAGAAACAAAGCAAGGGATTAAAGAGAATAATGATGTTGTTTTGGGAGCCTTAATAGAAATTTTGTAGCATAGGATAGATGTATTAAAGGATAAAGTGGATATAGTTTATGGCGCTTATGGTAAATTGCCAGGCCTACAAGTTGAAGTTAATAATTTTGTGTCAATTTTGAACCCCTACTATGCAACATGGTCAGTTAGAACCAAGTTATTTGAGAGGTTAGCATCATTGTAACCATTGAGATCAGATCTACCAGAGATTGTAACCCAGGTTGGAGAAGAGATAGAACAAATTGGGGTGACCTTGTCCTTTTTTAAAGGCAAGGCAAATCAAATTGAGGCCAGAATAAATATGTTTGGGCCTGACTACAACAGATTTGTGCCATCAATCTAGACATAGGATAATCAAATCAAGCCACTAGGAGTATGGAGCACAAAATTTGATACTGTATTACCTAATAAAAAGGTATATGTTTATGACAATGAAAAATTGGATATGGAGAGGTATAATAAGATCTTAGACGAGGCCTTTAAGGCAGAAACATATTTCAATAAATTCATAACAGATGTTAAGAGCATTATGGATGCTACGTGGGAAAGGCAGAAGACAAAACTGGAGAACATTCAAAGCTTTGATTGGCCAGCAGAAGATGATGTCACATCATGGGATGTCCTTACAAAGCCCAAGAAGAAAAAGCCTGCCATTGTTGACCTGGATATTATTGATGAAGAGTAGAAGAACACCTAGCACCTGCTCTTTGAGCACATGGAGGTTAGTCATCTTGAAGACTAGTGTAAATTAGCCTGTAATGGCGGTCACTAGGTCTCGCTACAAATATTACAGGCTATCCTGAACACATACAGACAAAGGTGCCAGTAATAACAAGAAGACAAGATCAAATCAGATTTCATTCTTCATTTTTGTCCATCCACCACTTGGTCTCTTTTTGTCTTTTGTCTTTTCTATGTTTTTAGGGTTAGGTCTTAAACCATCCGAGGCTTTTTGCATCCTTACTTCTTAAGGATTCCAAGATGGTTTTTGACTATATATAGAGCATATTGTAATTTTTTGAAAGATGATGGAATATAATTACAAGGCAAACTACTAAAATTTTGTCCGAGCCTTTGTATATTTTGGTCTATTGAATGTATTTTGAAACAGTTAGACATTAATAAAATACATTGCAATCTCTATTTTACATCTTGTGTTGTCTCTTATATCTCTGATTCAAGATTTTATATGTTTAATTGTAAGGCATTTAAATATATCAATTACAAGGTAATTGTGTAGTCATTTGTGGGGTCCTTCAAGGAAGGAGTAATTCTTTCAGATGATCCAGGAAGCTGAATATTGGTATTAAGGTCCGATGAAAAAGTTGTAGAAGTGAGTGGATAGTGTGTAAGGCATTCTATCTAGGTTGCATATATTTTCATTGATCACCTAATTGTGGATTTGCATTTGAGATCGACTCTGTTGCCCATGGGAATATGCACTGGTTTATAGTTTTGCAAATAATTGTTCATCATCCAATATAAAAAAATCAATCAATTACATTTCATTCATAAGAAAGCATATATTTACAAGTAATTGTATTCACAGAGTATACAATTTAGTTTGTTGATTCCTTCAAGAGAGAATTAATAGGTTAACCCTCCTAGGTTCAGAAAACTGTAAAAGGAAGAAGGATGAGAATCCTTATCACATTACTGTTTGCTATTGTCAAGATAATAGTTTGGCTTATTAAGCTCTGTATCAGGTTAATCACAGTCATTTGCATAGTTTTCTATTTATTGATACAGTAAAAGGCATTCAACAAACTAGTTAAAAGACCTAAATCCACTATAACTAATACTGCAAAGTAGTAATCTATTAGGTAATACCTGCTTGAGTCTGTGGAGATCAAAAAAGAAAGAGGACATTATCCAATCCTCATCAATTAGGCTTTTCTTGCATATAATAAATTGGAAATATACAAGAGCAAGCATTTATATTGTTTTAAAAGGTTCTTGCAACAAAAATTTCTAACACAAGGTAACCGAGATTATTCTCAGTTGAGCATATATTTATTTGCGTATTAGACAACCATTCATATATTGTTGATAGATTGTTATCCAATCATTATCATTCTATAGTAGCGTATGCATTTGGATTTAAACATCATTCAAGATACTAGTCATTACCATTTGTAATAGCATATGCATTTGGAATTAAGTATCATATAATATAATTTGTTTACCAGCAACTGTGTATATTCCTTGAATTGTATATATATATATATTTTTATGAATAGAGGCCTTTACTATTAATATGTATAACACAATACAATATTCACAAAAAAGCTCGAGGGATAAAAAATCACCCCACAAAGTCACTCGGCATCAAGCTGGAATAAAACAACTATTCATAAAAAAAAACATTATAAGCAAAGCCCTCAAGTTGCGAGAGCAGTAGTAGAAGAGGGCGAAGGATCTTTATCTGGCGGATTGCCCCACACATTGGGTCCAGGGGTCTGGTCGGGAGGCGACCACCCATCTTCAGTTTCTTTCTCCATCTCTCCTTCCTCCCGCCTGGGAGAAATTGCAAGGGCCAGG
>MU226046.1:2952066-2966054 GCA_018584345.1 Thuja plicata
TATCTTATTTAATTAAAGTAAATTTCTCCCTTTTAATTAAATAAAATTCCTCTTATTTAATTAAATTCAATTTCCCCCATTTAATTAAATAAAATTCTTCTAATTTATTTAATTGAAAGAAAACCCCGCTTTTAATTAAATAAATAAAAATCCCCACTTAAAGCACTTTATTTGTTGAAAAATGCAGTAAATTAAATTAAATTAAATAAAAATTCCTTTTTCATTACATCTTCCTAAGTGGTGGGTTTTTGCCTCTTAATCTCAACCATTGATCAATTCTTTTTGCCTCTTAATCTCAACCGTTCACTTTCCTATATAAGGAAATCTCTCATTCTCATTTAGAGATCATCCACAATTATAGTATTCTTATGCTACAGGTTTGGAGAGCAATTTTGGAGGAGGATTTGAGCACTTGAGCTTGGATATTGCAACTTCTCTCTTCTTGTCTTCTTTTTCTTGCATCCATGGCTATTCATGTAGATTAGATTCATGTTTATTTTCATAGATTAGATTTGCATAGTTCCTTTCATAGATTAATCATGCATTATTATCATTTAGATTAATTTATTTTCATGCATTGTTATCATATAGATTAGATCTCATTTTCATGCATTGAATCTCTCATTACATGGTGTACTTGCATAGGCACTAACTAGGTCAATCTGAGGGCCTCCATTACACACCTTTGCACTCCATAACTAGAGAGCTATGAGTCGATATTTGATGCCTCATTCTTGAGCAACCTTGGATGGAATGACTCATAGAAGTGTGACACATTTTCATCACACACCCACTACCCACAGATAACAAAATCACATCCACACCATCTTCAACAACAGTATCAAATGCAGAAAGTATGTCAAAATCATAACAACTAGACAACTAGCATACCTTATATGGTGCTAGCTGGGCTTTGGGCGCCATCCCTTTCACAATCTGATTGGCATAACCAAGCATGTTGGCTTTATAAACATACCTTCCAGTGGTGGTAGATGTTGTATGAGTACCATGGCCATCCAAATCCCTAGGAGACCTAAATTCGACAGAAGTGTTCATTCCTCCACCCATTTCTTCATATCCCTTGGGGAAAAACCTAGCACCAACCAATTTCCTATTACACAGTGACTTAGAAAACCCTACGACCTCTTCACATTCACCTTTCCAATGTTTAGGAATAGGTCCAAGTCTGTGATCACTGCAACTCTTCCTCTCGTGCCATATTCCAGTGTCCAGAACACCCACCACCAAATCAGACCCATAGTCTGATTTAGGCCACAATCCTGCAGTAGGTTTCAGGCCTAGAAAATGTGGTGATCTTGTTGTATGAATCTGCCTGGCTTTATGAGGGATCACAGCTAAAACTCCATGGGATTTATCAATTGGGGGGATTGGTCATCGTTTATAGGTAGGTTAATACGACAAGTATGAGAATATCTATTGCACATCAACTATGAGAATAAATATTTCACTTCAACAATGAGAATAACTATTGCACTCACACTGTGATGTGCAGTTAAAATGAATCAATTGAAAAGCATTTGAAGTTTGAGCTGTCCAAAAAGTTATAAAAAAATTAATATCACAAAGCCGGAGAATTATATTTGTACTTAGAGAGAAAATAGAGAGTCTGCCAAGAGGAAATGGGGCAAATGAGAATACACCCATAAGTCACGTTCTAGTTGTGCATGAATTACATACATCATAGATTACCATCACACAAAGCACAAATCAACACAAAAAGCTAAATTTTTTTCCAACCTGCAAAATGACGTGAATTTGATTGTTGAAACCCTTCCTCCCACCCATGATCCGCCTAAAACAAAATGAAGTGAGTTGATTCATTTTTTTTTGTTTATATCTTGATTTCATCAAAATTTCGACAATAAATTTAACTAGAGTCAAAATTTTGACAAAATTGGGACATAAACAAAAAAAAGTGAACATCACAAGCCAAAATGGCCTTTGGTCAAAAATGATGGTCGAAAATGAGGCCCAAATGCATTAGTATATATTATGTGGTGTTTTATGTATGGATGTTTTTCATCTATTACTTGGAAGACATTGGCAGTTTGACATGAATGTTATGTTTGATGGTCATGCTAATACCTATGAGGTAAGAAAATGAGGACACAAGTATACATTGATACCTTTACAGGAAAAAGGGAATGAAACATGTGGAATTATCAAATGTTGTCTAATTGACAGTGACAGACATGAGAAATAGAGAATTGATGAGCCTATTCCTATGAGTAGAATGAAGATGAATGTAAATTCTAAGGAGAAGGATATCTCAGAGGAATTTGCAGAGATTAAAATGCAGATAACATCTTTGGCTATAAAGGTGCAGCAGGTGATGACACTTGTTAGACAATAAGTTATAGCTAATGTGAGATTAAAGAAGAGTTACACTGATGATGATGTGGTTTAGAAGAGTATTGATTATGTACATAATTCGTTGAAGGGTTACAAAAAAAGTATAATGAATGAACAAAAGAAGGATAGTAGAAGAAGTCAGTTATTGGTAGTTGTAAATGAGGAATTTGAGATGAATGCAGGACCTAATTAGAGAGTGGACGAAGGAAAAAAGATATTGGTCACAGTACAAGCGGATATGTGGATCAAGAATAGGTATTGGATATATGTTCTAAATCTCATGAACAATGTTCATGGTTTCCTCTCATGGAACATTTTCTAAGTCTCACATGGGGCATCAGATGTAGGCGCATCCTAGGGTAGCTGGTAATCTTACATCAACCAAAAATGGTTTGCTCTTTTCAATTCCTATTTCCAGTTTGAAGCACTTGAGGTGGTGATGGATTGTATGATTGAGTTAGTTCTTGCGACCAAAATATTTTTTTTTGCACGATTTAGGATCATCCTCCTATGCTCGCATGTCATTTAGTTTCATCCGGTTCGAGTTATGTTGGTTTTGCCAATCGGTAGCGTGTTCTCTGTTTCTGGCGACTTGGTCGGTGAAGATTTGGTTTTCAATGGATTGTTTGAGCAAGTTAGATTACGTGGTCATGGATTCTTATTGTGGACCTATCTAGGAACATTTTCCTAAGAGCACAGATCTTAAGATTGATCAGTGTTCATGCTTAAGTTATTTCCTGGTAGTGGGTAATGTGTTCATGATTGGCGTGGACTTACCTTGAGATTTGGGTTGCGATCTAGATTGTGGGTTTCTTAGCTGTTGTGATCTTAGCGTATGGATCATGGTTCCTTTGTGGATTTTTACATGTGATTGCTTCTTCTTATGTTATGTTTGGACAGGATTGAACCTACATTTGTAAAACATTTCTTGCTTTGGGGAATGTTATTTCTTGTATCGACATGTAGTCATGAATTTGTATAAAAGTAGGGCTTGGTTTCATATTAGGGAGTAGGTAGAGAAGGGGAAGAAGATAGAGAAGGTTTAGCAGTGGGCTATTGACCTAAAGCTTTCAGAATATCTCCGTGATAGATCTTAGAGTTGTTTTTTCTTTGTATGCAGTCATAATAGGGAAGGCCTTACAACTCGACATGTTTAATGTAATTTCATAATATTGATAATAAAGTTGGTATCTTTGCTCTACATTATGTGTTGTTGTTTTGTGTTTTCCACTGTGTTGTATTGGCTGCAAGGTTTGGACTGTCCATTCTTGGATCCTCCATCCTTGACTTCATCAATTTAAGCTCTTTCTAATTGGTATTTGTACATGGAACCTCCCTATAAGTGTACTCAAATATTTTACAGTTCACTGTAATTTTGGCATTGAAACGCTTTGATTTTCTCTTCGTCTTAATTTGAACAGCCAGATAAAATATGTTAAGAAAGTTAATGGATCATTTTATTCCATCCTTCCTTCATTAGATTAAAATATCGGTTCGTCCCTACAGTTTCTGGCATGAGTCAGTATATCTTACAGTTGAGATAAACATAAAATTCTCTACAAGGTAAGATAGGTTGAAAAATCAAGAGTTTTTGAAAATGTTTGGTTTATTACATGTTTTTGACCAGGCTTTGAATGAAGAGATGTTTTGAATGATGGCTAGAATCATAGATGAAAATTATATTGGAAACTGTAATCCCAACCACCGATGCAGTCAATAATGGAATCATACAAGGAGTAGAAGTTGCAGTGTTGAAGATTTCAAAAATTATTAAATGCTCCTTATTTTTATTTTCCTTCTTCAAATTCTATCTTATCTGGAGTCTTTAGTGTGCTGCAAATCAGAGTTATGATATTGTCAGTAATTCATATGTAGCCATGTGAAATAGTAGAGAAACTCTTAAGTGTTTGGATAAGAAATTAACTATAAATGTAGGTGTTTGGACAACATAGAATGCAATGTCAGGAAGTAAAAATAGATTTGTTTTGCATGTATGAGAAAAAGCTCATTTCTAATATTGGAAAGTGTTTCTAGTTTATTTTTATTTGTAAAAGCAACAACTTACTTCTAATTTTTATCTATTTGTTTATTGTAAGATCATTAGTTCTCTTTCTATGTGAACGAAACTATCATAAGCATGTACTTTAATGTTTAAGAGAATAAATATTATATTGTCTTCATCTGTATCAAGTTATATTTTGTATGGAATCCTTTTATGCAATAAAAGGATCTCAATATGTATTTTAATCAGCTGAATTTGATTTTTTTTTTTCAATCTCCTTTGTGCTTCCCGCCCCCTCATATGGTATTAGATCCAAGTTAATAATATCTTCTTCTAGTACAAGTGTTTGAAATCTCTAGATTCCTCAATTCAATGGAAATAATTATGAATATTGGTCAATTATAATGAGGGTTTTGTTTAGCTCTCAAGATATTTGAAGTGTTGTAGAGAATGGATATGTTGAACCTACAAATGCAACAACATATGGAGCATTGCCTTAGGAAGATAAGGATTTGCTAAAGGATGATAAAAAGAAGGATTCTAAAGATCTCTTCTACATTTTCCAAGAAATAAATGAGAGCATCTTTCCAAGAGTTGCAACAACAATAAAATCAAAGCAACCATGGGACACCCTTCAAACTGCACACCAAGGTATGGATAAAGTGAAAATTACAGAATTAAAAATATTAAGAAGAGATATTGAAACTATGTGTCTGAAGGATTCTGAGTCTATAGATTTAATTTTTACTCAAGTTATTGGACTAGTCAATTAAATTAGATCTCATGGTGATATTCTTGAAGATAGAAGAATAGTAGAAAATATTCTAAGGATCCTACCTACAAAGTTTGATCTATTGTTGTAACTATAGAAGAAACAAAAAATCTCTCTCAGTTTTATGTGGATGAACTCCATGTCTCTCTAATTTTTCATGAGAATAGGCTTATCCATTCTTATAACTCTTCCTTGGAGAATTATTTTAAGTCACAAATTGTAGTTTCTCGTATTCGAAGCAGAGGCAGATCTAACTTCAGAGGTAGATGATAAAATTCATATAGAGGTGGAAGAACCAACCCAATAAATTCAAGTGGAAGAGGAAACAATCAGATTCCAAGTCAAAATCAATCTCAAAGTCAAAGGTATGAAAAATATTAAGCTCAATTTAACTACTATAAAAGACATCATCATTATGCAAATGAATGCAGAAAAAGGAAGTTTAATTCCAACAAAAAAAGCACAAATTTTTCTAGGGAAAATCAGAATCAATGTAATATGTTTTTAGCATGTAATTTTGCTCAAGAGAGTTCAAACGATGTTTGGTTTCTAGATTCATGATATTGTAATAGTATGACAAAGAATTTAGAAATGTTTTCAAGTTTGAATAAGTTTATAAAATCATATGTAACTTTGGGAAATTATAATAAAGTGTCAGTAATGAGAAAAGGAAATGTCAACATTCTAACTAAGCAGGGGGAGAAAAAGATTGTTTCTGATGTTTATTTTGTTCCTGGATTAAAACAAAACTTGATGAGCATTGGACAACTTATTCAAAAGGGATATAGAGTTTCTTTAAAAAATAAAGAATGTAGAATTTTGGATCAACTTCAAAGAAATTGGTTAATAGAAAAAGTTCAAATGATGAACAATAGAATGTTTCCCTTAAATCTAACACTAGATTTAAGTGTTGAATTTGCACAAGCCATAACACAATCACCTCAACAAAATATCACTTAAGATTTATCACAAGTAGCTTTTCAAACAAAATAATAAATGATAATTGGCTTTGGCATTTAAGATTTGGACACTTACATTTTGGTGGTATAAATTTTTTACATAAGAAAACTATGGTAAAAGGTTTTTCATTGATAGAAAAATCAGATAGATTATGTGAAGGGTCTACTTTGGGAAAATAACATGGAGAAACATTTCTCATTGGCAAATCAGTTAGAGAAAAGACACCCTTAGAGAAAGCTCACTCTGATTTGTGTGGACCAATGTAGACACCTTCAAATGGTGGAAGTATTTATCTCTTGATGACTACTCCAGAAAGACACGGGTATACTTCTTAAAGCATAAGTCTGATATTTTGATATATTTTGTCAATTCAATTCATTAGTTGAGAATCAAAGTGGATATTATATCAAAATTTTAAGATCTGACAAAGGTGGTGAATACATCTCAAATGTGTTTCTGAAATTTTGCAAGGATCATGGAATACAAGAGCAATTTACTACCAAGTACAATCCACAATAGAATAGTGTTGTAGAAAGAATGAATAGAACTATTATGGACATGGATAAGAGTATGTTGAAGGCTAAAAATATGTCAAATGTGTATTGGGGAGAGGTTGTAGCGTGTGTAGTCTACATAATGAATAGATACCCAACAAAAAGTGTCATGAATATGGTTCCAGAGGAAGCATGGAGTGGAAACAACACTATTGTTTCTCATTTGAAAGTATTTGGATGTGTGTCATATTCTCATCTCCCAAATGAGTTGAGAAAGAAATTGGATGACAAGGGAGAAAAATGCATATTTGTTGGTTATAGAGGGGATACAAAAGGTTACAAGTTGTATAATCCTATAACTAGAAAAGTGATAATAAGAAGTGATGTATAGTGCATTGAAGAAGAAGCTTGGGATGGAAGCCTAGAGAAAATGGTGAATGTTTTAGCAAGTTTTCCACAAGAAGATAGAAAATTGTTAACTCCAACAAGTGCTCCCATTGTAACTCCTTCTACACCCACTCAACCTCAGTAGAGTAGTGCACAAGATACACCATCCGCAATAGGAATTGTTGGTGGAGGACCATCAAGCCCACATCATTCAGGATCTACTCCAAGTGAAACATTATCAAGCTTAAGGAGACCAAGAACAAGAATTTTAAGGCACGTCTATGATCAAAATGAAGGCGAGAACAATGCTGATCTAATTTATCATTTGCATTATTTTCACAAGTAGATGATCCAATTCATTTTGAGGATGTAATTAATGATGAAAAATGGAATTATGCTATGGATGAGGAAATTTATGGTATAGGAAAGAATCATAAATGGGACTTAGTAAATATTCCAAACGGAAAATATGTAATAGGAGTAAAGTGAGTTTATAAGACTAAGATAAATGCAGAAGGATATATACAAAAGCATAAGGCAAGACTTGTAGTAAAAGATTAATTACAACAACCTGGAGTTGACTACAATGAAACATTTTCTCACGTGTCTCATCTAGAGATAGTGCGAACGATATTGACAATTGCAGCTCATAACAAATGGTTAGTATATTAAATGGATGTCAAATCTACATTTTTGAATGGTTTTCTAGGAAAAGAAGTATATGTGGAGCAACAAAAAGGATATGAGATTTTAGGCCACAAAAATAAGGTTTATAGACTAAAAACTGCACTCTATGGACTTAAAAAAGCTCCTAGAGCATGGTAAAGTAGAATTGATTCTTATCTCTTACAGTGTGGCTTCAATATGTGTAATAGTGAGCCTACACTATATACAAAGATGAATGAACAAGGCCAAATTCTAATTGTATGTTTGTATGTTGATGATTTGATATTTGCAGGTGATTTTTCAATTGACATGTTCAAAGTAGCTATGAAGAAGAAATTTGAAATGACTGATCGTGGTCTTATGAAGTACTTCCTTGGCATTGAGGTGAAGAAAAATAAGAATGGTATATTCATCTCACAAGATAAATATGCTAATGATATTTTGAAAAGGTTCAGTATGATCAATAGAAAATTTACCCCAACACCAGTTGTGACAGGTTTGAAGCAAAGAAAGGATGATAAGAGATCCAAAGTTGATATAACATTGTACAAAAGACTTGCTGGTAGTCTAATGTATTTGACTGCTACAAGGAAAGATATAATGTATGGTGTGAGTCTTATTTCAAGGTTCATGGAGTCTTGTTGTGACCTAATCAAACATCGCCCATCGAGGATGCGACCCCTCTCTTTTCACTCCCTTGGCCCCTTTCTTTTGTGTTGTCTTAGTTTCCTTAGTTGCAGTCTCTCAAGGTTCCTCCCGATCAAATTTAGAAGTGGTAATTCATGACTAAGTCATAAGTCAAATTTTTGTTCCTCAAGGTCCCAGCTTTGAAATGCTTGTTGGTTTTGGGTTTTAGAGTTAAATCCCTTAAAGGAATCCTATAAGATTAAGAATCTTTATGAGTAATAATTCAGAGGAGGATTGTAAATATGTCAGCATGCAGAGTAAAGGCTCAAAGATATCCCAAATCTACAATTAATTTTGAAAGACATGGAGACATTCAAAAGTCTAAAAGTGCAAACTTGTATCAATGTGTTCAAAATTCACCACGTTAAGCAATGCAAGGCAAAGGGAATCCTAACCCAAAGATGAAGATGCATGACCCCCTCCCAATCGCGTCAAGGTACAATCCCACTCGAGAAAAGAAAAAATTACGAGGAAAACCCAAAATGCAAATGTCCGTGGAAACCAAAAAATCCCCAAGCACTACCTCATGTTTTTTGAGGAGAGTTCCGTAGAAAAGAATCCATTACGGAGGCTACAATATACACCCATCTCGATTCCTATGTGGTGGGAGAATTTTTGAAACAAGTACAAATGCACAGGCGTGTACTTATGATAAATGAATGAATGAATGAAGGAATTTTAATGACGTCCACGAGACCAGCGACCTAAGGGACCAAGAAAGAACCAATTAACTGTTTGTTGAAGTTTCTCCAAGTAGACCCTTCTATTGTGAATCCTCATTAGGAAAGTGGCTGTTTTTTGTAAATTTGCCTCTTCAAAAAGCTCATTCAAACTGTTCACCTATAAGTTGTCTTCATAATGACTGCGAATGTCCTCATAGGCAACACACTCTTTGATAAAATGTCACTCAAAGAAATTGAAGAGCCCCCCATAGAGACCCATATACATTTGAGCACATTCTCATTCAAGTCAAAGAATTCTCAAAACACTACGACATGATAGACTTGCAAACATCCAAATATGTTAATACGCTTGAGCGCAAAATGCAATGAGTAAAGGAATTTCTAAACTTAAAGAAAAATCCACAATGAAGCCCAAATTGTGCTCTGGCACAAAATGAAGATAGTTAGGGAATTTCGTTGAAAAGAGAATCCACGATGCCCTCTCAAATGCGCTCCCAGCACGAAGTCCATGTTGTCACGAAATTTCCTAAAATATTAAAATCCCTCATACCCGCGATTATTCACTTGAAGCACAATTTTGTCAATGTCAAGGAAATTTGATGAATGTAAAAATCCACCTAAGGGAGAGGACTTGGTAGTTGAGCACCGTAACTTCGCGGTTCTCAAAATCCTACAATTTCAAATCACTCCCATTTTTTTACAGCAACTTACCTGGCAAGTCCCTTGCTTATAACTAAGGTTTCAAGGCCACATCATCAAATACGATGCCACATCAGCATGCTTTTTGCCAATGTGTCCAAAACAACCCAAAAAAAAGTGAGACCAATCATAGTGCATTAGGGACCCCCATACTTGTACAGCTGATGTGGCATCACACTATTGGTTGCTTTTAGGAAAAGGGACACATTTCATTCAATTATGGGTAGTCATCATTAGCAAAAGCAACTTTAAAGTCATAACTATTGGTACAATGTTCTTAAAAATATTAGATATTAAATCAACAAGTGTGGGTATTTAATTAACAACTACTATCACAACTATTAGAATGCGCTCAACTACCAGGTCCTCTCCCCTAATGAGCTAAAAGGAGATTTCATGAAAAGGAAGTTTTTTTTTTTCAAAGTCTAAAAACCTCTACAAGCATTATCACATGCTCGTTAGTGCATTTCTCATTAAGTGAATGAAATAAAATAAGGTGCGAAAATTCCCCTATGCTCTCCCATGCACAAATTTACCTATGTCGAGGAGTAATAAAATCTGTGGTAGGAACCCCATATGCGTTTATTAGTGATAATGTATGTGGACCATGAAAAGTGATTCAAAATCTTTCACTAAGGTTATAAACAATGGAATTCATATATATGGAAAGGAGATAAAGTTGAAGATAAATGAATGGATATTCGAAAGTCTTGATTCAGAGAAATATTACAATCCATGCCCATGGGGAAATCGGGACAAGAAGGTTGATATAAGTTGTTCGAATGTGCTAAGTTATTGTACCAAAAAAAAAAAACATCAGAAATGTTATAGAGTTCCAAGCCAACCAAAAAGAAATTAAATGGTTTTGTAATGAGAAATATTCGATTTAAACTATATATATATATGACAAAAGTGGATTGGAATTGGAATTACTTTGGAAAATAATTAAATGTTGGCATTCAATATTTGATTTAAAGATTGGAAATATTTAATTGCGACATATCCCAATTCGACCCCCTTTGAGTGTGTACATAGGAGAGAGATGTATGCAATTTCCGGAGAAAGAAGAAAGATGCAATAAGTCAAAAGGTAGAGGAGAGAGAAAGGGGATTGTAAAACAAATTTTTTAAATTTTCTTCTCCAAAAAGTTTGAATTCATTTTGGGAACAAAGTAATCTCTTTTTTTTTTTTTTTTAATATCTATGTTCTTATGTCATTTGTTGTGTTTTTGCAGGAGGAGAAGTTTCAATTCCAGATGATCAGGGACGACATCCTGAGGGTTCTGACTCTGGTGTTGAAAGCGTTCAAGTTTTGGACGATCTGGTTCAAGGTATTCAAGTTTTGAGGCTTCATAAATCAAAGTTCAATAAAAAATTCCAAGACTAGGGCCGAGATAGTTCTATGTGAAGAAGTCCCAGAATGACCGAATCATTTCAGGGCATCAAGAAGAAAAAGACTCATCAAAGACAGAAGTTATTTTAAGGCGCACCCTCCATCATCACACATCATCAGAAACTAGCGCTAGAGGGAGGGTTGAATCAAAATTCATTATTGGAGCAATTTATAAAATAAAATCATTGGTGGTAAGCAAACCCTTTGTCGTCGTGCCATCAACATAAACTGGCATTAGAAGCAAAGCATGAATGTGAACACTAAATCATCGACAAAGGAGTTCAATGCATTTTTAGAAGATAAATTCTCAAGCAGGATCATTAGAGCTAAAAAAAATCAAAGGAGAGATCATTTCAAAAGAAGTAATCAAAGTTGGATTTGGGTTACAAAATGATGCAGTGCTTACATGGCGCCCAATCGTCTCCACTAGCTAGTCAAAGATCTTCAAGTCAAAATCAATGCATTTAAAGAAGGGAATCAAGAATAATACATTCAAGGAAAATAGTGCATTTAATGCATAGTGGATGTTTATTTAGTTCCTCTCTTCTAGAGCATGCACGCGTAGTAATAATGCATTTAATGCACAGTGGATGTTTATTTAGCCCCTCTCTTCCTGAGCATGAATGCGTAGTGGGAGTTTATTATCCACTGAGATGGTGAATTCCTTTTGATCAATCAATGCGGACCCTTGCATTAATGTAGATTCCTTCTTCTTGCCCTAACCCTAATTAGGGCTGAGGTGGCACGATTTGGGCCATCAATTGTTGTTTGATCCAGGCCACCCATTGTATTCGAGGACCTATATAAAGGCCTCACTTCTCATTTGTAAGCAGTGGATTTTGAGATTGTTGCTATGAGCTACTAAGACAATTAAGTTTTCATTAAATTTTGGTGAATACTTAATGTGTTTTATTGTTTGCTTGGTTTCATAACTCCCTCATTTAGATCCTCATTTAGATTAGTTGTTAGATAAAGTGTTGTGATTTCAATGGGAAATAATGGTGTGCTGATGAATTCCTTTGGTTCATACTTTTGATGTTTCACTGATTGTAAATTGTTGTGCAAAGTTAACCTGAACCCCATTCCTACACATACTTAAATTCTGCAATTCATGTACATTGTTCTTCATGATGGTGTTTATGTTGATATAAAAATATTTTGCATAAACCTTGAAGATTGCACTGGTTCTCGCGTAGTTGTGGTATAGCTTGGTAAAGCGAAACCTGGTTATTTAGGAATTTATCCACCGAAGTACCGACCATTGCTAAAATTACCCTTAGGAGTAGATTAAAATTCCTAAACACTTAAAACCCCCTTTTATTTATGCATATCTTGTGAAAATCCTGAAAAAAGAATAGCTTCATTGCAAATCTTTTGATAGTTCCCGTGTTCGTCATGATGTGAAATCATTTCCAAGCTTGAAAATGTAAGGCTCGTTGTGATCATCAGCAAATCACATTTACCACTGAGCTTATCCACAATAAAGACATGACATAAAAGGAACCTCAGAGTCATCACACGATCTTCTCGCAATCTTAGCATACACAAGACTTTGATCAAGAGAGGATAAGAAACCTTTGTATTTTGTTCTATTGTTTGGTGGGTCATAAAACACACATCAACAAGTCTCCAAAAGACTCTCATTGGCAAGAAGGAAAAAGAATTTTGAGATATTTGAATGGAACTATAAATTATATTTTATTCAATACTCATGTTTGGATGAGCTCGAACTCATAGGGTACATAGATAGTGATAGTGCAAGTAGCATTGATGATAGAAAAAGTACATCTAGTTATGTATTTCAATTTGCAATAGGTGCAATATCTTGGGCATCTAAGAAACAACCTATTGTGACTCTTTCATTAGCAGAGGTAGAGTATATAGTTGCAATAGGAGCAACATGTCAGACAATTTGGATGAGAAGTGTTAATAGATTTGAGGCATAAAAAATAAGAAGCAAAAAAGATGTTTTGTGATACCAGTTCAGCAATTGCACTATCCAAGAATCCAGTACCTTTAAAAGAGAAGCAATCATATAGACACTCGAAACTATTTCATTAGGGAGCTAATTAAGAATGAAGAATTGTATTTGGATTATTGCAAGTTTGAAGATCAATGTGGAGATTTTCACCAAGCCATTAGGAAGAGAAAGCTTTGATTACCTACGAGATTATTTGGATATTCTAAGTGGTAATTGTGATTAAGGGAGAGTATTGGAAACTGTAATCCCAACTACCGATGCATCTTCACAGTCAATAATGAAATCAAACAAGGAGCAGAAGTGGTAGTGTTGAAGATCTCAAAAATCATTAAATGATCCATATCTTTATTTTCTTTCTTCAAAGTATATCTTATCTAGAGACTTTAGTGTGCTGCCAATCAGAGTTATGATATTGTCAGTCATTCATATGTAGCCATGTGAAATAATAGAGAAAATCTTAAATGTTTGGATAAGAATTTATCTATAAATGTAGGTTTTTGGGCAACGTACAATGCACTTTGAAGAGGCGAACAATAGCTATTTTTTTTTTGATGAATAGTTCCTTTCCATTAATAAATTTCAAAGTTACATATTCACAAAAAAGGGGCCGGGGGATAAATAAAATCACCCCGCAGAGTCACTCGGCCAAAGCCGGATACAGATAACTATTCATCAAAAAAAAACTATAATGCCATTAGGCAGCAAGAGCAGTAGCAGCAGAAGGTGGAGGATCTTTATCATCTGATCCCCACTTCGGAGTGGGATTGACAGTAGGGTCGGGAGGAGGCCAACCATCATTCTCTTCTTCTTTTTCTTTTTCTTTGTCTTCCGCCCTAGGCGGGGAAATAGCAAGCACCAGGCGTGGGAACTTGGAGGAAGTGGCAGGAGGCCA
>MU226046.1:2970855-2990261 GCA_018584345.1 Thuja plicata
CATTCACATGCAGTATCAAATTCCTGAGGGTTAAGAATGATATCAGGGTTACCTCGTGGAAGACCTTCGGGACGAACTTGCGAGGACGTTTGTTCGGAGGCGGCGCCATGGCAGTCCGAAGCTTCAATTCGAGCACCAGCAGTAACTGCTGGGCCGAAGTTGGCCGGAGCCATACTAAAGGCTAACCCTAATGAGATCCCGCAGTAAATGCGGTATGACAGATGGAAGGCTCAGAGCGGAAACACAGACAGAAAGCCGTACACATGAAAACCCTAGCAGAGCTCAAACCCTAGCAGAGCTCTCTTCTCAAGCAAAACTTTTCTAATATTAGCAAGTGTTTTAGTTTATTTTTCTTTGTAAAAGTAGCAACTTATCTCTGATTTTTATCTCTACGTTTATTGTAGGAGAAGCAACTCTCTTTCTATTTGAATACACATATCATTAGTAAGAGCAGAACTCTTATATTATCTTCAGCTGTATCAATTTATATTTTGTATGTAATAAAAGGATCTGAATATCTATTTTAATCAACTGAGCCTGTGCTGATTTTTGTTTTTGCAATCTCCCTTTTTCTTTTTGTTTTTCCTTCAAATTAAAAGGATCTAAAACAATATCTCTTAATCAATGTGTTGTAAGTCTCAATTCTTAGAAAAAAAAAACTTTTCTTATGATTTCATTTTGCAATTCAAATGCTTGTTCAATATCCTCTCCTACAATATCCATCAATAAGAGTTGTGTAAGTGATACTGTCAGGGATGGAACCTCTCTCTATCTCTGACAAAATCTTGTTGGCCTCATCCATCTTACTCAGTTTACATAGGTCATTGATAATGGTATTGTAGGATATTTGATTATGAACAAAATTGTCTTTCAATATCACATTCCACAACTTAAGAAGCTCATATGTTTTACCTGCTTGTATGTATCCACCAATCAGCGTATTGTAAGTGGCCTCATTGGGAGTCGTGCCTACTTCCACCATTTTTGATTAGGAATTTGTTGGCCACTTCCATTTTTTCTAGCCTACAGAGCCCACGGTAATAAGAGAATTGTAAGTAACGACATTTGTTTTGACACTATTTTGTTCCACGAAATCAAAAACCTTGAATCCTTCAAGAATTTATCATTTCGTGCAATATGCATCTAGAATAGCAGACTAATTCACTTTATCTGGAACCAATCCCCAATCCCTCGTATCATACAAAAGATGTTCAACTTCTTCAACTCTTGAAAGATCATCCATGCCAAAAATCCGTCCAGATGGACACCTGTTACAGCCCTATTTTGGTTGGACTGAAGAACGGTCATATATGGATTTCAACTAAATTTTGGAGTAGTAAAAATCCAAATGCATGTCAAGAATCCACAGATTTAAAATTTAATACTGCATGTTTAACGTCACTGATTATGTCTATGTCAGTCTTTTATGTATCATTGACTTGATTCGGTGAATACAAAACAACAGGGAAAATTGGAAACATTAAAAGATAATTTATATTTTTAGGATATAAAACAGTCAACTAGTAATGGCAGAATGTCAACAAAAGAGGGCAGAAAGCGTCGAAGCGGTGGAAAAATTATAGTCTTCGGCCTTTAAATAATATCTCTGCTTATCCTGAAACATCTTTTTATCCAAAGCGCACCTACAAATTTGTATGGACTGATATTATTGCCACTATTTAATTATTTAGTTATTAACTGATCACTTGCAATGCGAGTTCTAAACAAGAGAGACATTTTACTCACTTCTAGAAAAACCACTATTAAAGATATAAAAGCAATCAACTAGTAATGGTAGAATGTCAACGAAAGGGGGCAGAATTGGTTTTCGGCATTTTAATAATGGGACGCGTAAAAACAAAAACCATCTCACTTAATTCTACGCGTTATTCTAACACATTCACTATCTCTATTTAATAAATCTTTAAGCAACTTTATTCAAACGGCACCGATAAAATTATATTTTACATCCCTCTTTCGCAGTTGATTTCATGGCGTCTTCCTCCACTTCTCACAGAAGTTCTTCGAGTGATTTTCAGAGGAAAACTTCGGTTGCATATAAGAAAATATACGATGCATTCATTAACCACAGAGGCCCTGACGTTAAAGAAACTGTGGCTTTTGCACTTTACGAATCACTGGAGGAAAGGGAATGTTTGACATTTCTTGATGATCAAGAATTGCAATTGGGAGATTCAATTTCCTCTGCCATACAAAATGCCATTTACTCTTCTCAAGTGCAGATCGCCATCTTCTCACCACGATATGCAGAGTCCTCTTGGTGTTTAGATGAGCTGCTTCTCATGTTGGAAACCAAGGCTCGCTTTATTCCCATATTCTGTGATGTGAAGCCTTCTGATCTTCGTTATCCTGACAAGGGAACTTATGCACCTGCATTTGCTCAACATGAAGAAAAGGGCAGATTCAGCAATGAGAAGATTCAGCAGTGGAAAGAAGCCCTTCACTCTTCTTCACTCATCTCTGGCCACGAATTCATCACATCTAATGAGTAAGGATTAGGTTATTTTTCCTATTTTGTTAGGTTATTTTCTTTCAATTCATTACGGTCCATGTTTCAAATTATCCTTCGTACCTTATTATTAAAATATCTTTCCCCTTACAATTGTCAGGAATGTCGAGCTGCTGTGTGCAAAGATCGCCTTGGCCGTGCAGAAAGAGGTTGGGAAGACATTCAAAGTCTTCCCAAGAAATGGGGAAGTTGGAAAAGATCGCCTTGGTCCAGATTCAGCAGCTTCAACAAGTAGACCAACACAAGTGAAGAAATCAAGTCTTCTACCCAGAGATTCACATCCAGTTGGCATACAATCCAAACTTGAACACATGGCAGGCTTGTTGAAAGACCCAAATGTTCAGGTTATAGCCGTCGTGGGTATGGGCGGCTCGGGAAAGACATTTCTTCTCCAAAATGTCTGCAAAGCCGTAAAATCCAAGTATGATTACTGTATTTGGCTCTCTGTTTCTAAATCATATTTTCTCAGC
Source organism: Thuja plicata (assembly GCA_018584345.1). Taxonomy (NCBI): domain Eukaryota; kingdom Viridiplantae; phylum Streptophyta; class Pinopsida; order Cupressales; family Cupressaceae; genus Thuja; species Thuja plicata. Next base: position 2,973,856 of record MU226046.1, read on the forward strand.
CAATTGCAACATGTCATAGCCTCCCACATAGGATTAGAAAGTGAAATCGAGAAGGCTAAAGTCATATGGAGAGCGGCTGAATTGATTCATAAACGTCTCCTAGGGAAGCGATCTCTTATTGTACTGGATGATGTGTGGACTATCTCTACTGAAAATAACCTGATTGACAAACTTGGTCTGCCAGCTGATAAAAATTGCAAAGTTGTGCTTACTACAAGAAATAGGCAGGTTGCTCTAAATTCAGGTGCTCGAATTTATGAGATGAAAAATCTGTCAGATGAAGACAGTTGGAGACTGTTCTGTGTCTATGCATTTGGGGACTGTGCAGGAAAAAGGACGCCACAACACATAAAAGAGGAGGGGTTGAAAATTGTAAAACAGTGTGGAAATTTACCTCTTGCGATCAAAACGACAGCATCTTCTCTAGCCAACACGACACTTGTCGACAGATGGGAGTTGAAGCGCCGTCAACTGGAAAGAGTAGTTATTCCCATTGGTGATCCTGACCCAGTCATGGAAATATTAAAATTGAGTTATGATTCTCTGCCTGCACACCTGAAACCCTGTTTTGCATATCTTTCCTTCTTTCCGGAGGATGCGAAGATAGATCCAGAGTATTTGATATATCTGTGGATAGCGGAAGGATTCATCCCAGCAGGAGATGAGCAGTTGGATTATATGGCTTGCGATTGGTTGGATCAACTTGCCCAGCTGTGTCTGCTTCAAGTATATGAGGTAGATAATAGCTTTGGTTTAAGCATATACTGTAAAATTCATGATTTGTTGCATGATCTGACCATACACATATCAAAAGAAAATAAATGTGCTTTTTCTGTTGAGGAATTCTCTACACATATAAGCGGTGCCACAGACTGGTGTCGGTTATTACTGGCGAAGAAAGGTGTAGATGTCAGTGCCATCTCAGAGATCCGTCCTGTTTATCTGCGTACGCTCTCTCTATTTCAGAATGAAAAGATTACAAGCATTCAGGAAAACTTATTTACCAGTATGAGAGGATTGCGAATTCTGGATTTGAGCTTCACAAATATCTCTACATTACCTGCCTCTGTTGGAAAGATGATTCTTCTTAAAGTTTTGAATTTGAGGGGGACACCGATAGAGGAGGTGCCTGAGTGTGTTAGACATCTGAAAAGTCTCCTGTTTCTTGCTTTACCTTACGAATGCCAATCATTGCCATTTTGGATAAGTGAACTTAAGAGTCTTCAGCATTTAGAAGGCATGGGTATTGATCGCATGCCAAAGGGAATATCAAAGCTGGGCTCTTTAAGAACACTGCGTTCAGATTGGTTGAACTTCTCCATAAAAGAGGACGAATTCATGAGGTTAGTCGATTTGGTTGGTATGACTCAGCTTCAGGAACTGAGGTTGAATGTTAACTACGAGATGGAGATGAAAGAGATAGAAAAAGGGACCCTTGCGCAGCTGGTGAAGATGCGTCGTCTAGGAATCAATAATAAGACTGGTAAGGGAACGGGGCTTCCCCAGAATATTAGAGGAATGAAACATCTAGAAATTCTTATACTATGGGCGTTTGAAGTACCAGGTTGGATATGTGAGTTGGTAAATCTGAGGCGATTGTATTTAGGTGAGTGTGAGTGTAGTGATTATCCAGAGTTGCAAGGAATGCCCAATTTAGCGAGTTTGGTGTTGGATGGGAACAAGAAGTGCAGAGAATTGCCGAAGGCATTTGGAAAGTCTGGAGGGTTTTCAAAACTCTGTTTCCTGAAAATTTTAAGGTTATCTTCATTAGAAAGGTTCCCAAAATTAGAGAAAGGGGCCATGGAACACCTTGAGGAATTCATTCTATCAGGATGTCCAAAAGTGAAGAAGGTGGAGGGACTGAAGCACCTAAAAAAATTAGAACGTTACAATTATGTATTTAGAGGAAGGCAATATTAGAGTAATATTAAAGATACAACTCCATCCATGTAATTATTAAAACTAAATCTGAATCTTAGCGTAATCAAAAGTATTGTTAAGATTAACTTTAAATTTATTTATGAGAGAGAAGTTATCTATTGTATTAATTAATAATTTAGTGGAACATGTTGAAGATTTTTTTCAGAGGTTCTTAAATTTAAAGACAATTAAATTTATATAATTGCTTTTTCTTGTGGATAAGGTAAATTAATAATAATTTAAAATAAATAAAAATGAAATATGCGCTCTCTCTCTCTACATGGAATGCATATATGTCTTAGGTCAATTTTGCACCTCTTTACCACATTTATGACTATAGATTTGGACTTTCGTGTGCTTAAGTAATCATATTTATATTGTGTTTATGCTCTTGATTCTTGATTCACTAGAATCACCCTTTTTTTTCTTTCTTGTTACTAGGATCAATAATATTATGAATATATTTAGAGGGTTAAAATATTGCTAAGAGACACATTCTTTATTAGGATGTGTAACTTAAATATTTACTCCCAATTAATTAGTTTTTCAATAAATACATGCTGATATTTATATTATTAAAAAAATATAAACATATTCACAAAAAAGTAGGACACACTATTACCCCCTAATGCCCAAAAAGATAGATAAAAGAAAGTATAATAAATTTGTTTTCATAAAAAAAAAATGAAGAAAACAAGAAACCAATTACACGTTAAATGCCAAATTTACATGTAGAAAACCTTTAAACAAAATAGTCCACCATAGAAAGAGAGGAAAATGGAGTGCTTTGTTTCAATGATATTATAACAGCAATATAGTTCTTTTTAAATCTTTGTAAGACTAAATTCTATTACACAATATAGTGTCTTTTTTCAACAAATTTATTAGTTCCTTAAATTTCATATACTACTAAAGAAAGTAAACTTTTTAATAATTTGGAGAAAATTAGGTGTGGCATAAGTACGCCTAAGTTGGCCTAGTGGTGGACTTGTGCTCTTGAAAGGTAGTTCACAAGTTCAAATCCCACTGGAGGGAAGGGTATGTATGCCTCATTTGTAGCATAATGGATGCCTCAAGGAGTACGGAGTAGTCCCATATTACTGTCATCATATGTAGACCCAAAAACATGATGGTGTTTGAGATCAATGCTCTAGAGGATAAGAGTGTTCAAACCACAAATGTCCACAATGTTGATAAGATTGTCACTAGCATACAAGAGTTGGCTAAGGGTATTAAGGATTTTAAGGAAGGGCATGAATAACATATCAATACTTTGGAGGAGTCCATCACTAAAGTATAGGAAAAACTTAGAACAGTTGTGGTTGTGAGCCACATCCATGGAGAATAGCTCTGAAGGGTCAAGTAGAGGATATTCACGGTCCTTTTAGAGGTGCTTTAGGCTTCCCTACTCGTAGTGTGAAGTCAAAGAAGAAGGTTGTTGTTCAAGAGGTGGCTTCTGGTTCTATTCCTGACCCTATTACCGAGCTCCACGATAGGGACAAAGGTATAAGTCTCATTGATAGCATCGTCCACAAGGTTCACAATATTAATGAAGATTTGATTCAAAAGAGTGAAAAATTATTTGGAAATAACGCCTACTCACAATAAAGCTTGTTTGAAAATAACCCCTCAAAACCTCTACTCACAATAAAGCTTGTTTGGAAATAACCCCTCAAAACCTTTTAAGCATTTTAAGAAAGCATGTACGGGCAAATTATGAGGACTTACAGCCAACCCTTAAATCTTCGTTTGCTCCTACTACTGTTTCAGTTTTGACATTTTGTACTTGGCTCCTTATAAGGTAGGAAATGGCTCAAATTCTTCAATTGGTAGTTCAAAGCCCTCAGGATTTTTATAGTACTTCAAAGTGCATGTTTTTAATGGTATGCTAGATGAGCTTATCAGTTGAAGCAAATAATTTATAACTGGTTTTGGTAATAGTTGACTCTTCATTTATATTTTTGAAAAAGAATTCATACAGAAAATTGTACTTGCTTTCACTTTGCCTATTGGCATTTGCTTTGTCTATAAGCCTTATTGTGAGTAGAGGTTCTTGTGGTATTTAGATTGAGGTATTACATTATTATGATTTATTCATTTGAACACTGTACATTTCTTACAGTAAGTTGTGATCTTGTTCTGACGTATTGAAGCTGAAAGATTGTATGCTAGTGATGTCAAAAAAAAACGTTTACAGGAATTTTGGAAGACATTGAATGGTTATAATTTGAATTTCCTTAGGTTCAGATCTGGGTGAACATGAAGGCCTACCCAAGATAAATTTATTACCTCTAGGACTCAGAATTCTCTTTCAGATTCGTGGTTGAGCAGTAGCTTTTATGTTATTTTTTGTGTGCTCTCACAATGCTCTGCATCCACTCACTGAAATATTGTTTTCATTCAAGACCAAAGGAAAAAAGAAGCAGCACATTTATAAGCATAATCATAATGAAATGACTGAAAAAACTTTAACTGAAATTATATCATACCAAATTATTCTTATGCATTTGGACATATTTAACCAGTAAAGAAGACGAATTGGCAATGCACTCTTTTTACCCCAAAAAAACTTTCTTTCACAAAACGAGAGTCATCCCTGAATTCATTGTCTCTCCCTTCATTTAACAGATAATAAATAGAATTAGTTTTAGAATAAATAAAACAGAGAAAAATATTTATCTGCCCACATAAAGATTCCAAAAAATTAAACTCATCAAACCCATGGCAAGTGACTTACCTCGATATTCTACAGAAATTATGTTCTGTCGAAACCGCTGAATTGCTTTCTTTGGTAATTGGTGAAGATATTCGGTCTTGTGGATTTAATTAAAGTTGCCCTTTTCTTCATTTTGCATGAAGTCCATAATTGACCATTTAGGTTTGTAAATTTTTGAGAATGTGTTTGTTTCTCTCTAAGCCTAACACAACATTTGATTCGAAGACAGAAATGTTTGAATCTACATAGTAATTTGAATCGAAGCCATAACGAGTTTTACTTCAGATTTCATGAACTGAGTTTTGCTTGAGATTTCATGAACCCATCATCGAGATTTAAACAATTATATGGCCTATTCAATATGCCATGGTACGAAGTGGGTTTTCACAAGAGCAGAAGACAGGTATTGGTATGGCTATTAAATTCTTCAGCTCAAGACAATGATTCAAATCAAGCCGGTTTTTTGGTAGCCTTTTAAGCAAAGACATTAATTACAAGACATACAATCTCCTTACCGACTGAAAAATTGTCCAAAATCATTTCCTTTACATGGATCTACAACTAAGCAAAAATTGTAACGCATGCCTCGAGAAACAAAGGTGGGTATCCAACTGAACTTCAAACGCTGCCACACTTTAAGGGGGTAAACTTCCACCATGTTTATAATTTTATATATTCCCATCTTGAAACCAATAAGACATTTTGTCAAACCGTTTACATGCAACCAATTTGTACCTTGAAATACATCTTTATCCAAAGCTCAATCCCCTGGAAATTTATTTTCTTTAAAACACTAACTTTCACTCATTTACCTTCAGAATTGAACAAAAAAAACATACAATCTTTTGTAACAGAAATCTCCCTACAGCCGTTGCTTCAATCCATTCACAATAAATGAAAAGTAGATCTAAACATATCGGGGTTCGAGAGCTATTGGATTTTTGAGAGCTCGAGATAAGATTTTTGCACGCTTACAAAGGAAAATATTGGTTGAATTAAAGTTTGATTTCAGGGGCGAAGAATTTTTTACTACGAGATAGTATTTTTTTCCACCGTAAATTTAACAGGATAACAATAAAATTGTTTTAGAATGAAATAAAACACAACAAAAAAAAAGATCTAGCCGCACAGATTTTGGAAAATAAAACTCCTTAACATCATGGCAAGTGGCTTAACTTAAAATTCAACCCAAATGGTACTCGATGCCGATCAAAACATGGCAGAATTTGCAATATAAATTTATGAAACACTACCACAACCTAATTCTCTTCAAATGAGATAAACCAAAACCCTTCATACAGCTGCAACTTCCTATTATGAAAATACTGATACCATTCGTCAAGGTGCGAAATCATACCTTGGGGAAAGTTTTTCCCATTTTACTTTTGACAAGGAGGAAGCTCAATCATTCTTCCTACAACGACTGCTTCAATCTGATGACAGCCAACGAAAATGAGGTCTAGAAAGCTTCAATATATTTACAACAAATGAAGATGAGATCTTCAAATAGCAGGGTTTCAAAGCTGCTAGATTCATGAACTTGATATTGCATTCATTGCAAATCGAACAGATTTTGTCGACCCCTGAAAGTTGTTTAGTTGATTTTCTGAGCATGTGGAGCTTGTTGTCCAGCACATTAGGAGAGGAGTTTTGCGGTGTGAAACAGGGTTCCGGCTGAAACCTCACGCCATATAGCCTATCTGTAAGCGCTAATTAAATGCACTGTATGCTATATAAATTAAATGTATGTTATTATATATAACTTTAATATAGTATTATTAATTGCCAATAAATTTAGTCAATTTTGCATATATGTGTGCAACACATAAGATCAATAATAGATTATTAATTAAGTGGTGTTGTTTTATTTTTATTTTTACTTAATCTTTACATACATTTCTTTTTCTTATTTGTCTTATATTACTTCTCAAAGGCTAAGGGTAGTTGATTATCTTTAAAATGAAATTAATATTTGTTACTAAATGATAGTTTAAAAAATTAATATTATATCTTATATTTTATTTTATCAAAGGGTAAGTGCAAGAAGTTGGGTATCAATTCGGCGGAAGTCTTGTGGACTTGAAAATTACCGCTAGAAATGGGCACCTGTCTTAGGCTTGGACACCCGAACCAAAATTCAAAAAAACAGGTGCCCATTTTTTTTTCAAAACGGATACTTGTTTTTTTCAATATATATATATATATATATATATATATATATATATATATATATATAAGAAACTCATTTTTACATGTCGATTTATTATATTTAAGAAAAGTATTGAATTTGAGGGGGACACCGATAGAGGAGGTGCCTGAGCGTGTTAGACATCTGAAAAAGTCTCTTGTTTCTTGCTTTACCTTACGAATGCCAATCATTGTCATTCTGGATAAGTGAACTTAAAATTCTTCAGCATTTAGAAGGCATGTATATTGATCGCATGCCAAAGGGAATATCAAAGCTGGGCTCTTTAAGAACACCGCATTCAGATTGGTTGAACTTCTCCATAAAAGAGGACGAATTCATGAGGTTAGGTGATTTGGTTGGTATGACTTAGCTTTAGGAACTGCGGTTGAATGTTAACTACGAGATTGAGTTGAAAGAGATAGAAAAAGGGACACTTGCGCAGTTGGTGAAGATGCGTCGTCCAGGAATCAATAATAAGACTGGTAAGGGAACGGAGGTTCCCCAGAATATTACAGGAATGAAACATCTAGAAATTCTTATACTATGGGCGTTTGAAGTACTAGATTGGATATGTGAGTTGGTAAGTTTGAGGCGATTGAATTTAGGTGAGTGTGAGTGTAGTGATTATCCAGTGTTGCAAGGAATGCCCAATTTAGCGAGTTTGGTGTTGGATGGGAACCAGAGGTGCAGAGAATTGCCGAAGGCATTTGGAAAGTCTGGAGGTTTTTCAAAACTATGTTTCCTGAAAATTGAAAGGTTATCTTCATTAGAAAGGTTCCCAAAATTAGAGAAAGGGGCCATGGAACACCTAGAGGAATTCATTCTATCAGGATGTCCAAAAGTGAAGAAGGTCGAGGGACTGAAGCACCTAGAAAAGTTAGAACGTTACAATTATGTATTTAGAGGAAGGCAATGTTACAATAATATTAAAGAGACAACTCCATGTTATTATTAAAATTGAATTTGCATTTTAGTGTAATCAAAGATTTAGTTAAGATTAACTTAAATTAAATTTAGTTATGAGAGAGAGAAATAATTTATTGTATTAAGCTAATAATTTAATGCAACATGTTGAAGGTTTTATTTAAGAGGCAAAATTTGCTTTTAGTATTTGTAAAATGAAAGATAATTAAATTTATTTAATTTCAAAAATATATTTTAGTTTTATATGAAATGTAATATTACTCTGAATTGTAATAAGTCAATATACATGTATAAATTGGTTTAGATTAAATAATTGAGAATTTTTTCTTTGGTAATCAATTGTTATTTCTTGCTGATAAAGTAAATTAATAATAATATAAAATAAATAAAATTGAAATATATGGTGGTTAGCTTAATAATAAAAGATGAGTAATTTCATTGAGTATTTTAGAATCTCTCTCTCTCTCTCTCTCTCTCTCTCTCTCTCTCTCTCTCTCTACATGGAATGCACATATGTCTTTGGTCTATTTTGCACCTCTTTATCACATCCATGACTACAGATCATGTGCTTATGTAGTCATATTTATGTAGTATTTTCGTAAACAATAATGAAGAAAAATTGCAATATAAACATTAAACTAAAAGTTATTACAAATCTAAAACTAAATAGTAACCCTTAATAAAGTGATTGTAAAAATCAAAACAAGAAGAAAAACCAATTACATGTGAAACACCAAATTTACATGTAGAAACCCTTTCAAGAAAAAAGTCCATCATAGAAAGATAGACAAGTATAGTATTGTTTCGATGAAGATTATAATAACAATATAGTTCTTTTTAAATATGTGTAAAACCTGGTTGAATTCTATAACACAATATAGGAGCTTTTTTCAGCTAATTTATTAGTTTCTTAAATTTCATGTATTACTAGAACAAGTAAACTTCTTAATATTTTGGAGAAAGTTAGTTGTGGCATAACACTTAATCAACCAAAATAATAGGTCAAGCTCAAAAGTTAGAAAAGATGTATGAAATTTTTTTAAATAACTTTTACAAGCTTCATTCCATGGGATCTTAAATGCAGTTAAACATATTCAAATCCATGAGAGATAATTCTATATCAAATCTTCTTATAGAAGGGATCTTTTTTTTATGATATTGTGAACATTAGTAAAATTGTCAAGGATGTCACTGATAGCTAATGTGCCTTGTTCATGTTTATGGTGTTTGAGATCAATGCTATAAAGGATAAGAGTGTTCAAACCCCAAATGTCCACAATGTTGATAAGATTCTCACTAGTATATAGAGTTGGCTAAGGGTATTAAGGATTTGAAGGAAGGGCATGAATAACATATCAAAACTTCAGAGGATTCCATCACTAACGTATATGAAAAAATTGAGAGAAATTATGTCTATGAGCCACACAACCATCAAGAATAGCTCTTAAGATTAAAGAATTTGAATGCACAAGTAGAGGCTATTCATGACCCTTCTAGAGGTGCTTCAGGCTCATCTAATAATTTTGAAGTCAAAGAAGAAGATTTTTGTTCAAGAGGTGGCTTCTGGTTCTATTCTTGACCCTGTTACCAAGCTCCATAGTAGGGACACAGGTATAAGTCCCATTGACAACATCATCCACAAGATTCACAATATTAATGAAGATTTCATTCAAAACAATGAAAATTTATTGAAAATAATATAATGTGTTTGGGGATTTTGTCCCCTTTTTGTTTCTTTTATTCTACTAATGTTTAGCGTTGGTTAACATATGTATACTCTAACTGGATGGTTTTTTGGCAGTGTGCTAATGTCGCTTGTAGGATTTGTGGCATGGTTTAATCGCCTCCTATGTATTCTATAATTATATTGGTTATATTAGGCATTAACGGGTCAATCTTTTGGTGAAACATAAACCACTCTTGTAATGAGTGGTATGAGATCTTGGTCAAAAATTTGAATCTCTTGCATGAGTGACGTGGGAATGTAGCGAGTAATGCTATGTGGATTATTGGCAGTGAGTCAGTTTCTCTCATGGGAATCATGACATAGTTTAACCTCCTCCTATGGATTCTATAAGTCTAGTGGTTGTATTGGGAATTGACATGTTGATAGTTTGGTGCAGTGACAACCACACTTGTAATATATTCTTCTCAATGAAGAGGTCATTGGTAAGGCCACTGGCCTTCCCACCATGGGTCGCAAGTGGAAGAAAACTAGCAAAACCCCTGCTAAGATAGACTTGGCCTATTTCTTCAAGAGCCATGAGGAGAATCCTATTTTGAAACATGGTGGCTATAGCATTGGTGACCTCCCAGAGTTCTTGCCCAAGATGTGCAAGCTCATTATCAAGTATTTCATGCTGGAAGGTCGGTATGGAACTTTTTATAACCACCATTTACCTTTCCTCAATCACCTTAGGCATAAAATTTTGATCTCCATTCCATTTTTTATATTGCACTCCATGGAGGGTAATGTGGTTGATGTTACGCAGGCTAAAAATTTGGGGAAAAATCTTGTCATCCTTCACCAGGGCTTAATGTTGAGGCTTTATAACTTCCATCATGCTCTCTGCCCTCCTCCCATCATCTTGGTTGTCTTTGACTGTGAGGCCTCACCCCGACCCATCATAGCTTTACTTCTCGATCACACTTCGACACTTTATGTTTTGATACATTGATACACTTTTTATTTATCCTAACAGAGACTCATGATATTATGTTATGATGATGATTATATTGTGTGGATTACATTTTGATATGGATTAGACCTAGAACATATGGTTGATTTTGATTATATATGTCTAGATCAGTGAATTGATGAGAAGACCGAATCATGATTAGACTTGACTATTTCATGGATGTTATGTCATGGTGATTAAGGAATTCTTATGTTTTAAACATTTATGTATGAAAATTTCAATTAGGGGCTTAATTCTGCTTATTGATTAATGTTGCTAATTATGAATTGAAAATGTATATTACATGTAATTTTATCATCTTAGACTACTGATGCTCGAAGTTAAGTGTGCAGGAAAAGGAACCATGGAATTTTTTGGAGAATCAGGGCTAAACATATGTGAATTGAGTAATCCAAGGTGTAAACCAATAAGGGGTTGAAACCTCGTTGTAATGTGATCTTTATTGTAAACGTAATCTAAATGTGTGTTAATAGTTAAAATTCATGTTGTTGTTGGACATGTCATTGTGAATGTGATGTGTATTTTGTTTGGTGTCACTTGACACTTGTGTTGTCCATGTGGATAGTGACATGTCATTTAGGGCTTGGGCAAGAATCACCTAACCTTTATGATATTATATTAATCCCACTTGCATATAGATGTCTTGTAGCGATCACATCTAGTTGGAACTCAGATTTCAACTTTAGGGGTACCTTAGAGGGGTTAAAAGTGACCCTAGAGTGTATTTTTGACCTAAATTAGTTAACCCTAAGGGAGTACCTTGGGTTGGGCCTAGTTTTTACCTATGAGAGAAACCTAGGTCAGCATTATGACTCTCCAAAATGCCTACTTTTCAAAAGTGGTGAATTTGAAGATGGCCACATGCATCTAACTTGTCCCACACTCCTTACTAAACTCACAATTAAGAGGGGAGACAAAAGGCTAGTTGTCATATCTCATTAATTGCTAGGTCACGAGTACACTTTTGGGGGTCTTTTTAGAGGGTTTTGTGAGACTTAGTGGGTGTTCACCCACTCTTCTCAGGTTTCATTTGCCATAACACGTTTGGAAGGTTGGTTTCCTTTGCCATGAAGTGCTTGTATGTTGCAAGTAGAATTGGATGTTATTATTTTATGAATATGAAATCTTGTATGGTGTTTATGTATGTAACCTTGTATAGTGTTGTTGTATGTAAATTTTGTTGTCATGTGTTGGGTTGGGAATGCATTTGAGATTTTGTATCAATTCTTATTCTTTTCGATTGGGAGTGATGTTCATGAGAGTTAAGACATTACTCACCCTTTGGGAAGGGAAGAAGTGGCCTTGGGTGAAGGGGTTAGTTGGGCTCTTCATCGTAGTGAGAGTCTCAGATTCTCTTGGAGAAGAGGGATAATTTCATGGAGTATGGGCTCCATGAAGCCATGTTGTAAATATTATTTTTGGTATGGAAATGGCCAAATGTGCATATGGAAGGAATGTCAATATAACCTTGGAGAGGCATGGAATGCTCTTGTTGAGAAATTTAAAAATTGCAAATGACATTCTCCTCCTTGGAAAAGCCCACCTTCACCCTATTTTAATGGGTTTAGAAAACTTATTTGTGAAACCTTGGATGGGAGTTTATTATTGTTTTGTGCATATGAGATGTTGTGAGAATTTGGATGTGAAATCTTGTTTAGCCTTGGTTCTCCAAGCTCGGGGGTGGCCTCCTTGAGGCCTTGGTTGGGAGGTGAGTTTCCCATGGTTTCCCCTCTTGAAATTTGCAGGTTTTTGAAGTCATGAAGATGGTGAAAGAAGCTTGAAAAAAATCCTTATTTGGGGGTAGTTGTGTGTAATCAACTTCAATGTTGCATAGTCACTCATTGTATTGAAATTCATTCTTGTTGATTGTTGTAATGTTCACATTTGAAGGTTTTCAAGCTAGATGTGGAAAGATCTCCTTCTTTAGGTAAAGATTCATTAAATAAAAATATGTTGTATACCATCCAAGTACTATGTAGATTTATCATCTTGAAGATGTTGAAATGTAGATTGTAAGATTACCATGATATAAAAGATAGAATCTTTAGTTCATGAATATTGCATTTTAATTTCTAAAAGAAAAGAAGTTAATCATCCATGTATAGAAGGATAACCAATATTGAAAGAGAAGAACAATATTATAGTTTCATTCCATACAATCTTAAGAAATTTTTTATTTTGAAGCCTCCATAGATTTAACTTTCTTCAAACAAAAAAATCTCCATTCCAATTGCAACTCTTGAGAGAAAGAGATATCCTTGCTATCAAAATAAATCAAACTAGTTAGTATGATAATATAAAATTCAACTAATACTATTAGTCCTTTTAGTATATTGCTAAATAAATCTATCCTAATGCACACTATGATCTTTTACAAAAAAATGAACCAAGTAAACAAAATGGAAGAGCTTATACCAACAACCCCATAGCACTTTCCAGATTTAGAGCAAAAATGCTCTCTGGAATTTGTATGGGAAAGGAAATATTCTCCTTACCACAGAGAATATTTATTTTCCAATGTGATTTCTCTCTAATCAAATTCATAATCAAAACTCATTAGCATAACTATGCAATTTAACCCTTAATCCAAGATAAACTCACCTTACTATTACCCTTTCCCATGGGCCCCACCTTACCTCTTTATCTCTTTCATAGGATATTGGACTGTGTAAAGTTTTTAAAGATTAAATAATTTTGGAGCTGTTTATATATTCTCTTACTCCCCTAAGTTTATGCCATTTTCCTTGCATCCCCTTTTATGTCTTCTGACATGTCATATAACTTGTCAGCCAAGTCAACTCCTTCTCCCTCCCTTTCGAAATTCACCTTGGGGAGAAGGGATATGTTGGTGGGCCCTGGGAACTTAACACCTCCCTGCTCAAAAAAAAACCGTGCCACTTTCTCTTTTGTCTCACCCTTGTCATGCAAAATTTTGCATTGGGATGGGGTACTTGGGTTGGTGGGCCACTGCAAAATATCCTTCATTCCCTCCTTGTAAACCGTGCACTTTTTTGGAGGCTATGTGTATGCCTTGCAAAATATTTGGGGAGGGAAGTAGGTGGGTTGTAGGGTGGGCCCCAATGCAGGTCATGTCATCCTGCACTCTGCCCATTGCAGATTTGAAACCCTATGCACTTGGCTTGTAAGGTAAAAGGGTAAATTATTAGTTAGTGGATAGTTAGGATTAGTGGTTAGTGGAAGGTTAGATTAATAAGCTAGTAGGATAGTTAGAGATTAGTTGATAGTTAAACTAGTTAATTAGGCCTTTTTCTATATTGGTTGTAATTCTTATTTTGATAGCATTTTCTTTTGCACATTAAATTAATTCAATGATGTGGCATAAAATATTAGGTATATAATTTTAGTGTTTTGAAGTTGGATGAATTTATTAATATGTTTTAATTTTAATTGGTGTGAGAACCTCTTATTGATATAATAATTAATAATTCGTATGGAACCTTAACATTATTTGTTTAGGGTGTTTTATTATTGTGAGATTTGTGAATTTAATAAACCAGGATTTTAGTCTAAATTTTTTTGATTAATCTATTAGAGAGACGGATTTGCTCAATTGATTCAATTGTATAGTTAATGTTAAATTTTAATTTATTATCAAAATAAAGGGGGATTATATTGCTCTTGTGCTCAAGGGGTTAGGGGTTATGCTCAATTTTATTTAAAAGTAAATTTAAATTTTGAATTAGGAGATATTTCACATGTCTAATAAAAAGGTTAATTTAAAGTTGTATGTTAGGAATTGATGGATTAGGAATGCATGTGTTTTCATCATAGGGGAATAATTTTATTAATGAAGTTGGTAGGTTAGGAAATCAAGTTTGATTTCAGTTATTGGATTTAAATTAATAGTTGTTTGGTATAGTGAAATTATTATTCAATTTTAATCTTGTCAATTGTTAAATGTTTCATATATGATTGGGAGTAGAATATTAATCTGACTGGACTTGAGTTAGTAGTTAATATTAACCGAAACTAGACTTGAATAGATTAAGTTGTAATCTAGGTTAATAGTTAAGTAAGCATTAGGGAAACCTAGACCAACATATGTTTATAACCACTAACTACCATCATGATTCTAAACAAGGAATCAGAGTTAGATCAGCCTGAGTTGAGTATTCATATAACCCGTGGAACAAGTTGATGCCCAGTTCTGCATCTATTTGTGGCACGAATCTTATTCAGTTTGCGTATATACCTTGTAATTCGAAGGTTAAATCTACCTTGCTATTACCCTTCCAAATCAACCATTGTTAGTTGTGCGTACTTATGTGTTTTAAAAAAATTGTGTGTGTTTTGCCCTAGTTTTGGGTATGAGATTTTGGTATTAGAGCCAGTGTTTTGACACTAGGAACCTGACCCATTACATTTTAACTTAATCAAAACTTAAATCATTATGTAGGATGCCTGCGGTCACCAGAGCTAACCAATGAGGCAGAGGTCATAGGGTTCCCCATGCGGGGGTAGGATAGGAGGATCCACCACCTCCAAACCCTAACCAAGATATTATGGATGTTCTCCAAAATTTGATTGGGGTGATTCAACAGAGACTACCATCCATAGTTCAGCAGTAGATGCCCGAAGGGGAAGCACATGTTTAAGAGAATGATAGAGCAGTTAGTAGAGAGAGGAGTAGGAGTCCCCCACCCAGGTCTATTGAGGGTCATAATGAGCAGGAGGGTGGGTCAGTTCATTGGGTTGTAATACCATGCGAGCATGAGATACGTGCCAGGGAGAGACTCCCTAGAGATGTTGGAGATGAAATCTGAGAGTTATTACAACTCAACCACCCTTGTTTTTGGGATCCACTGATGGGACAGTAGTAGAGGCCTGGTTACAGAGTTTACAATGATATTTTGGAGTGCGCCCTTGTGGGAGTAATCTAAAGGCAAGACTTGCAGTCCATCTCCTATGGGAGAAGGCTTCCACTTGGTGGGAGCAGGAGGTGTCCATCAGTGGAGTGAGTATTGACACACTCACCTGGGAGACCATTGTGGCCCATTTCTGTGAGAGATATCTCTCTGAGCATTTTAGACAGAGATAGATAGAGGAGTTCCACGATCTCTAGCAGAGAGGCCTCACAGTGAACTAGTATGAGAGTCAGTTTTTCAAGCTCCTTCCATATGTTGATTACATGAAGGATGAGAAACTATGTATTCACCATTTCATTAAGGGACTTAATATGTCTCTTCAGAGCACAGTACGCCTAGTATTCCCTACCATATTTAGAGGGGCAGTTGAGACAACACTTGTAGCCAAGGATATTCATACTAGACAGGAGTCTCAGGATCGGTCCTAGCATCAAAACCCCTCTTCCCAATAGTCTTAGCAGTAGAGATCTCAGCAGAACTCTAGACAGAGGCATTCACAGGGTTATCAGGGCTCCAAGCCCAAAGAGTGGTAGTCTCAGGACCCTAGACAGGATCATAGGACACAGACCCCTCAGACATAGCCAGCTAGGACTCAACAGTCCTCTAGGGGTGGATACATTGATTCTAGTAGGACCGGAGGGTCACAACAGCCTAGGACACAGGGAGTGCAGATTCAGACCCGAGGGCCATGTTACACTTGCGGTGGTATGGGTCATTTAGTGAGAGAGTGTCCATAGGGACAGTCAGCCAGTGGTCAGAGAGGGGCTACCTCAGAGCCTACAGTTGGAGATATGGGTAGATCCTGTTGGAATTGCAAACATGCAAATCCACAGACCCCGAATATACCTGCATGCAAGAACCTGATACAAAGTAGAAGCAAAAAGCGAAAAGGTGAAGAACTCAGAAGAAGCTCAGAAAGTGAGAGCGAAAAATATCAACTGAATTCATTAAGAGAATTACAAAGTTCGACCTTATAAAGGTGAACAAACCCTAAAACCTAAAAGCTAGGAAGCACAATATAATTAATATAAAGTATTAATTATATGCACTTAAGTGAAAGCATAAGCCGAAAA
>MU226046.1:3006464-3017647 GCA_018584345.1 Thuja plicata
ATCTTCAAATTCTAAACACAAATGCCACTTTTATGTTGTTAAAGTTTACAAATTTGAATGTTGTCGTCCTTTTCCTTTATAAAAGTGTGACACAGGTTTGTACTTTTATCCTTGAAAAACTTCCCATCCCGAATGAAATAATCCAACCACTTACTTCTGTCCATTACAAGATTCCTTACAAGACTTCCAGGGTAGCTGCCGGGGAGACCGGGGAGGGTTCCCTACTATTGTTTTTCTTCTTGACGCTGGTCCATTCTCCCTCTGTCCCTTCTTTGTATTTGGCAAAGGGTTCTTCCATTCTTTTGAGCTGCTTCAGGGTAACCAATTTTAGCAGTGCTTCCATTTTGAATACCTGTTCTAGTTGTTCCTGCTTTGTGCTAGGGTTTGATTCATGGGCGACCTCGCCCATCAGATTGTTTTGCATGGGCAAAAAAAATCCAAACTCCAAGGAAGGTTCAAGGGATCCTAGTACTAATGAGAAGTTGTCCAGCTCACATGGGGTGGTGCTTGAGTCAATCCCTTCTCCAATGTTCTACTCTTCCATGGCACTATCCGCTCTTGAGGGTACTTGTATATTGGTACCTTCCGAAGCCTTTTCAGACTCTGCTGAGGGCCGAAACTCCACTTTCTCTGAGGTAATATAATTCTTATGTACGGGGTAGACCATTTCATCTTTGTTATTGGCATCTACTATTTCCTCTTTATGCTTTTGTGTTTTAGGGATAACCATTGTTGAATCCTTTTTCTTCCAAACTTGGTTGCTATTTGCTACAGCCCCTGCTTGAAATATCTAGTTTTTTCCAAAGTTGGGGCTTCGGTTATCTGGTCCTTTGTCTTTCCTACTATCCTATGAGCCTTCCTAGCTTTTTTCTTTAGTAAAAATGGGCATTTTCTGGCCATATGTCCAACTTTATTGTAGTGAAAGAAAGCAAAGGGGACACTTTCATAGTCCAGTTTCTGTAATATTTTTCCTAGTTTTGAATGAATCTCTATGACCTTTGGCATGTCTTTCCCCTCTTCTGCCCCTATGCATAATCTGGCATAGGTTAGACGCCTTCTATCCACCGTCACTAGGTCAATTGATAGAAGCTCTCCAAAGGATTTGGCTATTCCAGAGAAGACATCTTCGTACCAATATTCCAGAGGGAGTTCTGGAAGCCTAACCCAAACATGGGCTTGGATATAGAATGAATCATTGAGGTCCAGATTACGAGACCATTTCTGTAGGGCTAGTGTGGACTTCCCTATTGCCCATGCACTAGCACATAAGATCTTGGCATAGTCCTCCTGGCAAGAGAACTCAAAAGACAGAAAGCCCTTTGCCATAGCCTTGATTTCAACTTGGTCTTTTAGGTTCCATTTTTCTTTGCAAAAGTTATGACTATGTCAATATTAGGCCTTGACCTAGCAAATTTGCCAACTAGAGTAAGAGACATGGTTGCAATATTATGGTCAACTAGTTCGTCAGGTAGAGCAATAACATACTTACCCTTTTCCTTTTCAGATAGGTCCTTTATAACTGGGAAAAGAGACTTGCCTATGGGCTTTATCCCGAATAGAGTTGACCAAGGACGGTGCCATGCAAAATCTTCCTTATCACAAGACTGAGCCTCAGAAAACACATCTGGAGAGCTTGTTTTCCGTGCCGTCTCCACTTTCACTTTACCTAGATCTTTTTGTCTATTGCGTGGGACCCCATCCTTGTTTGTTGTGTCTTCATTATCCTGGTCTACCAGAGGACCACCTTCACGAGCTCTTGCAACAACATCTTGCACTTGCAAAGCCAGTTTCCCGCTTGTACTCAAATTCAAATTTCCTCCCGCTCCCGCTCCCGCTCCCATCTTCTATTTACAATTTTCTACATCATAGCAATGTTAGTACTAGGTTAGCTCGATAAATAAAACATATAAGCATCAATGCAACTATATTGTAAGTACAAGGAAACCATTCAATTTAAAACTTCTAAATTACTTGACAATTATACTATTTGTCAATTAAGAAGTGAGTTAATAGCATTCACAATTATGTTCAAGTACATATTAAAATTAAAGTGTTATCATGATTCAAAGGCTAGAGATTTGCCTTTGTTCAGATTACGTCAAGATGCCAAATAATTAACAAAATAAAAAGTTAGTCTATAGGGATGTGACACTAGAACCTTGTTTTTTTCATTTACTTAATAAATAGAATCAAAAGTGCATTTTGCTGGATAGACAATTTGAAAAGTACAACCATTACAATAGACAACAAGGAAATAAAATAAATTGAATGCAATCTGATTGGTAGTGATAACAACATTTTTATCTAACAGTAATATGTGCATAAAAATACTACGACTACAGCCTCATAGTTTCCGATCAGATCATGGATCCTCAATCAACTTTAAAGTGAAATATAGGTCATTTTAGGTTACATTAAAGTATATAGTTGTTAGGCAGGAAATAAATGTATCCAACAATATTTGTCCAAATGGACACTGCTTGTTCAGATGTTTTTGTTATCTCTTCTGAAAATTGAATCTAGTGATGCCAATAGCAAACATGACTGCAAAAAATACAGGGAAGATCACCAAAACTGCAGCCACAGTGCCCAACATGTCATGGTGAAATCCAAAATAATCTTCCAAGAAGTCCTTTACTGACTGCTGAGATTCGCCATTGATTATAATCTGCTTAGTCATATCTCCATATTGAGAAGTTATGAGGCCATTTAGAGTCCAGGATGTTGGGCAAATCCAGTAGTACCATACCCACCAACCAGGAATTTGCTGCAGTTATAAATCCCACATATTTATCATCAGTAGAATGATGCGGAAATATATAATCAGCTTCTACCAGTAAGTTTAGAAAACAATATATAGTCAATGTACACTTATGCATGTCTCAATGACAATAGGCACCTGTCACTGATTTATTTATGTTTGAAATATTTTTATCTTTTATGAATGCATTTAGGGTTCAACACACTCATAGTTCTTGGTACGACGAAACCGGAGAAAAGATTGAAGATAGCATAAAATGCAGATGCAAGTATAGACGCGACTTGAATATTTGGAGTGATTGAAACTGTCAGCATTCCGTAGTATGTGAAATAGAGAAAAGTGCAGAGAGTCACAAATAGGTACCAGAAAAATTTATAGGCCGACCAATGGTAGCCCATCATTGAATATGTGACAACACCATAGAGGAGTGCTTGCATAAGGGTATAAGGGAACTCTACTGCTACCTGCAACAAAGTAGGAAACTAAATTTAAACATGTGAAATCATTGTAACAAAAATGGCTAAAGATTACTAGTTAGCTCAGCTTGGCAGTGTCCTGCATTGGAAAGACATTGTTGAATTCAAGCAAAACCTTAATTTTGATTTTTGTAGAGCAAGGTAAAATCCCTTTAATGATTTTTTTGAGTAGCAAGTTTACTCTTACTCTTTCGCTTTCTAGTTTATTGCTTCAATCTGACTTTATATGAAAATATTCTGCTTGTTCGTCTAAACCAATACTTATATAAGCTTCTAGTTAGGAACTTCAATCAATTACCTGTGCCCAAGCATATACACTGCCAGAGTACATTCCAGCCGCCTTTTCTCTATAGAAAACCTGGCGCTCTACACTGACAACAGGTTGCACAGAGGCGCAGTTATTTATTCCTAAGAATATATTTGCAGCATACATGGCTCCCATCATCATGATCAGGTCTTGTTTGGTGTCTCTGTTGAAAAGATTCAATGCACGTAAATACTTTTTAATTAAGACAGCAAGTCAAATTGTGATATTGCTATTAGAATGCAATTGTGTAGTTTGTTTAGTCAAACTCATTTATTCATATTTCATGAGTAGCGGTTCACAAGAACCCATCTCTCATGAGAATGAATGGAACACTTAGCACTCATGACCCATATTTTATGAGTAGTGGTTCACGAGAACCTATCTCTCCTAGGTGCTAAGTGTTCCATTCATTCTCAGAAGAGAGGGTTCTTGTCAACTTATACAATTGAATCCCAATAGCAATATTACACTTATTAATTAATTGCACTTGAATCTTAATAATTGTTGATTTACATTCCAACAAATACACATTAATTGCTTACATTAAGGTAATACAACACTGAAATTTGAATTATAGAGTGCCATATTTTATGGTTAAAAATTAATGTAGCTCCAGCTTCATGTCAAATCGGCTTACATATTTGTCCCTTGTTGCCAGTAGATGATACCAAAGAGCAGTCCTGAGACAAAACTGAAAGCGAAACGGAGCAAATTGTAACCAGGACTTCGCCAATATGACCAGAACTGCTTCCAAAAACAACATGTAAATTGTTTCCATGGTTTCTGAGCATACTGAGTTGGGAAGTAAAGATCCTTGGCATCAGAAACAGGGACACTTAACTCGTTTACAAGCTGAACGTTTTGGCTGCACAAAATGCTATATTTCAGTATTTGAAAATAATCATAAGATTCAGGCTGACATGTAAGATGAAGAAGAGATTGGAAATGCCATGTTGTAACTAGCTTCTCCTATGCTTACCTGTACAGATTTGAGTCTCTGTATATCTCGGCGAAATTTATACCAAGTTGGTACTCAACAGCCACTGAGGTTACCTCTAACATCCATGTTGCAGGATTACACCCATTCCTCATCTTGGGAATACCCGGAATAGCCTTCAAGAAAGTTGAAACAATAATACTCAAAACTTAACTAAGAATTAGGTCATAAAGGATAATGAGGAAAAACCATACATTTTTGGTTTTTGGAGATTGTTTATACCTCAAAATAATCGACTACATTTTTTGATTGAAGGCCCAATTCACCAGCATAAATGATTTCACCTCCCCGCTTCATTAACAACAACTGCAATGAATGAAAATTTCACCTAAATTAGATTATATATATAGATGACTCTACCATCCCAAAATGTCATACCCCATGTAATTACCTCATCAAATGCTTCAAAAATTTCAATACTTGGCTGGTGAATAGTGCAAACAACCGTACGCCCTGTATCCACAGTGTTGCGCACTGCGCGCATTACTATGGCAGCAGCACGAGCATCTAAACCTGAGGTGGGCTCATCCATGAATATGATTGAAGGATTTGCAACAAGCTCCACTGCAATTGTCAATCTCTTCCGTTGCTCTGTAGATAAACCACTAACACCAGGACTGCCTACAAGTGCATCTTTCAAATCATCTAGTTCAACTAGCTCCATGACCTCATTCACAAAATGCTGTAAAGAGATAAAATCATTGTCAGAAAAACACTTTAGAGACGCCAACAAACAAAGAGTTATTTATGCTCTCCATAGCCGAATCTAGAAGTTTTGTACTGATGACTTGTTTGTATAGGTTTTATACCATCTTGGTCTTGGAATCTATTTCAGATGCAAGTCGTAGCCAAGCTGAATAAAGCAGCGACTCATACACTGTAACTTGTGGAGAGTGGATGTCATTCTGTTCACAGTAACCTGATATTCGGGCAAATGTTTGTTGCACTTTTGGGAATCCTGAGATTCGTATGTCTCCCTCAATATAACCTCCGGTCTTTCTTCCTGCAAGAACATCCATCAGTGTTGTCTTTCCTGCTCCACTCACACCCATTAATGCTGTCATAACTGCTGGCCTAAACGCTCCTGTTGCATCTTTCAGCAAACAAATTCTTTTCTCTCTCACTCCCTCCTTTTGCATTGCCTGTACCAAAATTGATTGGAAAGTTCACCAGTTATAGAAAAGTATCATCTCATGTAAATGATGACTTCAATCACTTTCAGCTTAACGCTTACCACAGGCATGTCAACAAAGTAATGGACATTTTGAAACGTGACTACTGATGGCTGGAAATTTAATATCATCCCACGCCTTACATCAATGGATATAGAAGAATCAGAGCTATGCTGCACATTCAATTCATCTACACATATAAAAATAAATAATGTCAGACACATTCGAACTAGAATGGCCATCTTGATGTCTAAATAATTCGACGATTTTGAGAAGTATTACCCAACAACTCCTTTTAGTCACTAAGATTTGAGTCTTTATATAAGAACAATCTTAAGACTTATCATATTTGGGTAGTAGAATAATAAATTTCTATTTTTTTTAAGTTGTATTAGAAATATTTGGTTTAATTAAAACACCAATACAAAACTGTTAGTCATATGTACATTTCTAATTGTTAAGATAATTTGCCTAATTTGTCAAACAGATTATTTGTATTGTATAGGTTTATATTTCCTTAAAAAGAATATTCAAATCATTCATGTATCACATATATGCTTCTACCTATCAAAATTGTTTTACTATAACTAATCATGGACTTCCTTCTATCCATAATGTGTTAATATAGAATATTGCTATACTCTAAGTTACCTCTTAAGAATCTAAAATCGGTAGATGCTTAGTAGCATCGAAACTCTAACCATGCATCTAATTTAAGGATGATAGTCTTGAAATATCTAAGAATGTTGTGTAACTTAATCATCCAATTGTGTAAGGATGATAGTCTTGAAATTTCTAAAATTGTTGAGAAACTTAATTGTGCCCGTAAATTCAATCTATAAACAATTGTTAGTAATTGAAGGTGAAGGATGAGGCCAAGGATGTTGGTGGAGTTTATGTTAAGTTAGGAGCAATATAGGTAAGAATAGGTAAGGAATTATTATGTAAAATGAAGCTATTGTAGCTCTATCTATGTACAATCTAAAGACGGTGACAACAATTGGTGTTCTATGTTGTTACTACTCATTGGAAAGGATACATTAGTTAACTCTATGAAGTGGGAATTGACAGTTAAAAGTTACAGATTGAATGACAAATGAATAAGTTAAATTTATTTTTGTAAAAAGGAACCCAACTCATTTTTGCGTAATGTAATATGAGATTATTCAAGGGTCTTTGATCTATGTGAGTATAGTTGGATTTTAAAGATGTAATATTTTAAGAATCATTGTTTTAATTATCCATTTTAATTTAGTTATATATAGAAATGATATTATAGATTTATCTTGTATTTGACAAATTTGTGAAAGATAAATTAATCTTTTAAAACGCTTGACTTAATATTTGTTATTGACCACATTGCCTTTTACATATGATTTGTACTCTCCATTACACTAAACCCTTGAAAATTTCATGATTGCTAATGCCTCAATTGATTCAATTTCAATATATATATTTATATATAACTTACAAAAATTATATGCAAGAAGAAACAAATTTGTCACCTCTTCTTTTGGCTTCAATTCTTGATACTGTCATTGGGTCCGATTTAATGTTCAAACCAGCAGCGGTATCTTCAGGACTGTCTTGCATATGAGCTAACTTTTCTCTAGAAATTGCAGCTTGTGAGTGGCTGCTGAATGCTGGTTAAATTATAATATCATCGAATATAAGTACAAAACAGTTTCTTGTGTAAAAAACTCCAATTCTTTGTCATTGCTTGCTTTCATGATATAAAACTAATATTTTAGGCTGTGCAATAAACTTTTCTAGGGTAAACTTACGGTTCAAATATGTCAAAGCAAGGGTGTATCCCAAGTAGAATAATAGAGCAAATCCAATCAAGCATCCAAAGTCTACCCAATACATTTCGTTGTCATCGAGAATTCCCGATTTCTTTAGCAGATGTACACCAATGCTCGTGTTCTGCAAAGACGTCTGCCACAAGTAATAAAAGTCAGCATGCTCACAAAATTGATTAAAATGATTCTTGAGCTAGTTATTAAAAATGAAACAATTTGTTTTTAACTAATTCTTCACTTCGAAGAGCTCCTGTATTAGTTGTACAGAGTCAATCCCTTCACTACCAAATTAAATCCACCAAAAATTAAAATGAAGAGAATATATTAAAAGGGTATGCTTTCATTGTTATAGTCTAGACAAGTAAATAATTACGTAAAAGTGGAATGTTGCTAAACAAAAATCCAGAGGAAATAGATGAAGGAACTATCACTTCATTAATTCAATCATCAACGTAATGACATTTTTGAAATAATAGAATATAATAGTATTAATTGGTTCAGCAGTATTCATAATTTCATCTATACTAAATTAGTTATACACTTAATTTGATATGTCTATTTAGTTTTAATATTTCAAGTAATTATTACAGATGATGGGATATTTAGTTGTTCTAAAATTTGTCATAGTATTAATCTATTCTTAAGAAACTATAATAAGAGTGTCTAATATTTTTAATTTTTATATAAGATTTTGACATTATTTGTTAAGTCTACTAGCTAACACACTGGAAATGTTGATTTTTTATTATTATAAAAAAGTATACTATTTTATTCACGATGACAAAAAGTATATATTGAACTTGGTTCACCGAACATACCAAAGCCAGGTTAAAGCTAGATCGTACCCATGTGAGAAGACATCACCCAAAGAGTGTGAGCTTCTACTCATTAGAAATGTTGATTTATTAAACAACTAAATAAAAACTTTTATTTGTGTGTGTAATTTTTTTTTCTTAAATTATGTTATTGCCAACTTAGAATATTGGTCAACTATGCGAGCTCTAAAGATCATGATGTTCCCATTTCTCCGAAGCTCGCGGTGGTCATGGAGGTGCAGTCAGTGAGGAAGGAGGATGATACCCCTGGTCTAGACACTGCTGAGAAGGGTAATGTCCCTTCTAGCTCTAGGAATATTCCCTTTTTCTAGAATGGTTGACATGCAGGAATGAAATGTGCAACTCCTTCAAGATGACATGGACGACAAAATTGAACCCCCTTTTGGAGTTCTCCAAACTGCGAAGACGATGTCGATGTACTTGTTCCGCCTTATGAAATGGGTCTTTAAGGAAATAAAAAGCCTCCATCTTAGCTTTCGTTCCCTCTTTGCTAGAGTGGATCTTATTCAGGGAAATTTGGATTCTAGGTCAGCTGGGATTGATGGTAATAAGGACAAAGAGGATGAGAGTAATATGAAGAATCTATGAGACAAATTTGACATGCTAGAGAACACTCTGAAGAAGCACATGACGGATAATAACATTTTTATGGGTTCTTCTATGGAGTGATTTAACTCCATCAAATCGGAGTTGGATGGTGGTTCTCCAACCATGAAGATTGAGGATGATAAAGATGATAAGGAGGATGTTGGTCCGGGCAAGCGCACGCGTTCTGCTAAAAAGAAAAAAATCCAAGATAGGATCTTGGAACTCTTAGACTTCAATGCTGCTATCAAGAAGGTGTATGAGGCTAAGAAGGAAGCGAAAGACACTCTTCTAGATTTTGCCTAGGTCCTGTTGTTCCCCTACTTTTTTGCTGGATCATTTTTTGGTTTTTGGTGGTTGGGTGGTTTAGCTGGTTTCTGATTTTTGTCACTGGTTTTTTCTGTTGGTCTTGCGTTTCGCGGGCTGGTCTTCAGTCCTGTTTTGGTTTACTGGTTTTATCACCTATTTCTATTTTGTAATGGTTGTAAGGGGTTTCACATCCCCATAAAACCTATTTTTACCAGCAATCAAAAACTTGGAATAAGGGAAGAAGATATATTTAAAACAAAGCTTTGGACTTGTGACAATCATTATGATTTTTTGGTTGTGTGATTTGGTCTTAATTTACTCCTACATTCAAAGTTTGTTGAAAAATATTTTTAATCCAATTTTGAGGAATTTTTAATAAGCATTCTTTGATGATATATTAACCACTTCTCCAGTTCAACTTTAACTTTATATAAATTGATTTAAAGAGATGGAGTACTTGGGTGACATTATATATCATTAGGGAGTAACAGTTTATCTAAATAAAATAAAGGCTAGACTAGAGCATTTGGTAGATAAAATCATTAAAATAAATATGTGATAATTAGCCAGAAGTAAAATTATAATATTGATAACACGGTTCAACTATGTAGTTTTTGAGCCAAATTCATTGACCCATGTTTCATGAGTATTGGTTCTCAAGAAGACATATCTAATGAGAATGAATGAGATAGTTAGCACTTATTTCATCTATATGATGCTCATAGAGGTGTAGCATTGGGCCTTCCCATGAGATCATTGATCCCAGTACTACTCCAATTCAATTTCTCTTAACCATGATGTTTCCTCCAAAGTCAAGAACATTTAGCTTGTTACCTCATTTGAAAAGCCTTCCATAAGTATTATTTCTTATGAGATATTATTAATAGAGCTCCTCCATCTCATAAATTTATAATTAAGAAGTATTCTCCATAAAAAAATAAATTATGATATTTCTTATAGAATTCAACTATGTACTTTTTGAGTCAAATTCATTGACCCATGGTTCATGAGTATCAATTCATAGGACACATCTCACATTAGAATGAATGGTACATTGAACACTCACTACATCTAGGTGATGGTCTTAGAATTGAAGTATTGAGCATTCTTTGGATGCCACCTGGATCCAAGTATTACTCCAAATTAAGTGTGCTTAACCATGGAGTTTTCTCCTAGCTTAGCTTGCTCCCAAATTTAAAAATATTTCAAGAAGTATTATGCCTTATGTACCATTCATTATAGAACTCCAATTTTTTACCAAGAGGCCCTTCTCTTGTTAGTCAATATTTTGTCATTGATGGAAACTATACATGTTTTCCATGGATACTTATCATATTGAGGTCATACCAAAGGCTAGAGTGTAGATTTAGCTAAGTATGGAAAAATTGGCACAATGTACAAAGTTTGGTATATCGATCAGTACAAGCATCTATGATCAAGTTTTGAGGTGCAAACCTATAAGAAGCTTTAGAGAGGTATTGTCTACCTTTGTCTATGATCACAGTAGTTTTTGATAGATTAAAGCAGCAAGAGGGTGCTGGCCCATATAATAGGGGACTGGAGGCACATTAACAGCAGGTTAATGGCACAGTCAAAGTGAGTAGAAAGATTTTACTGTTAACACCAGCTTCTAAGCTTTTACCTCTATCAAAAACAAAGATCACAGTTCTACATAAAAGTAAACAACTAGAGTATCTAAAAGTCATAACCACCATCAAAAAACTATTCCAGAGCCACGCAGGGCTAGTCCAAAAGCAGTAATTAAACTTAACGAAGCCCCTCCAAATAAAACAGGGGAACAGAGGAATCTTTCTAACAAAAAGATAGCACATCAACAAGTTAAATTTTTCCTCCCAACTGCTTGGATAGCAGTGATCTCGCCCATTCTTCCTGCAGGAACAGGAAGAGGTCTCTGTTATCCGCATTGGCCTCCAGCTT
>MU226046.1:3024157-3052007 GCA_018584345.1 Thuja plicata
TAGACCAGAGCTTGGGTCCATCTACCCAGTTTGGATTTCAATATAACAAAGTTGGGCAGAACTTTGTTCACATTGACATTCACACAGAAACGAGCAAACACAAGCCTGGATTTAGATCTTGTTACCTAGTCCGTGGTTATGAAAGCACCAAATGAATCACCAATCCATCGAAACACCTGTTCGTCCCAATACTCAAGTGGGAGGCCAGGGAGGCGGACCCAAACAGGGGCTGACCTAGCAAGGTCTGTTGCCGGATTAAAGCCTGGTTTCCACTTCGCCAGAGAAAGGAAGTGCTTACCGTAGACCCATGAGCCAGAAAGTACACTTGTCATGTCTTCCATAGTGGTGAATTTAAACAGAAAGAGTCCACCCGGCATAGCTGATACCAGGGATGAACCCTTGATTTTCCATTGATTAGCAATCCATTTTCGAACCATCTCAATGGAAGGCCGAAAATAGAAAAATCTACCCACCAGAGCCAACTGGAAATCAGCCATTGTGCGATTGACAACAGAGTCCGGGAGGGATAGTTCTGCACCTTCTTCTGTCTGCACAAAGTCCACCAAAAGGGCCTGCAGAGATTGCTGAGCCTCACCAACAAGGGCCCCCTTCCAGTTCGGTTTAGGGGACTCAGCAGAAGAAGACGACTCCTTTTGGGAGTCCACCGTTGACTCTGTCACATTGCACGTAATCTGGGGTCCATCCGGACCAGCAGTTGCGCCTGCCAAGAGGGCAGCATCTCCCCCCGGGGAGGCAGGCATGGGGTCCTCAATTTGAAAATGGCTTGGGCAGGAAAGCTCAGAGCGAAAAAGTTGCAGAGCGAAAAAGTCTATGATCACAGTAGTTAGTTCTATCATATGTTCAAGTTATAGCTTTCTGATTATTGGATATACAGACTAAAGTCAAGAACAAAGACAGTTGATTATTGGATCGATTAGCAATCCTATCAGATCGATGATATGGTCAGTTTGATAGTTGGAGATGATAGAGGTGATATGTTTGATGACATCTATGCTTTTTTTCAAGGTTAATAATATGTGTTGTGATTAGATATGGCTAATACTTTACACCCTATTCACATTGTTCTTAAGACAAACAATTGGAGTTATTATATTTCTTGATGGATATATAAGCTCAAGTTTTTGTGGTTGTTTATGCAATGCGATGGTTGGAAAAGATATTGATGTGCTATGTATAAGTGATGGATCAGTGACCAAAGTTTTGACTACCAGATAAGAAGTTGTAGATTGTACTTACATAAAACTACCTAGGCATAGTTGATAAATTATTTGTCAGTTCATTTTTATTGGATTTCTAACCATTATTTTTTATGGTAGTGATCCTGTTGTATGTTGTAATATGAGTAGTGAGCTCTAGGTTGTAATCCTGAATGCATGTGCATTCCCTATTTACTCAAACCTTTAACAAGGTTACTTATTTCTATTGAATTAATTACTTGTGGGTTCCATCCCCACCGTCATTTTTTTCCCTTATCCAAGTTTCTACAATTAAACTCATAGTATCATAATGTTGTGGGTGTGTTTCTTATGCTTATGTTGTTTATATTAAATTATATTTGGTTTATGGTTATGTAATTAGTTTAATAAGGTTAAAAGTGCTAGAACACTAATTCATTCCTCCCGCTTAGTGCTCATCAATCCTAACAACTGGTATCAAAGTTTTTGTCCTGGGAAGAAGTCTAACAGCTTGAGGAAGGTCCTAATGGGATATTTGGCAGTTTCTAGCAAGGTTCAAACACAAATATTGATTGCACATGAAGGTCTTGACAAATCAAATGCTCACAACCTGGAATTGGAAAAGAGACTCAAGGATGCTGAAAGTTTCATTGATAATTTGAAGGAACAGTTGAAAAAATCTATGGATGAAAGGAAATATCTTTTTGAATAGTTGAAGCCGAAAGGAAGCACAGATGATTCATAAACCCTGAACAAAAAATTAGATGAATGTGAATAGATAAAAAAATATAGAGATAATCTAAAGAATGAACTATAAGCTATGATGATGAAAATGACTAAGGAAATTGAAGTGAAGAGAAATATTAAAAAATCATTGAAGGACAAAACTGAGGAGTGCCATAAACTAAATTATGAAGTCAGAAAATTGCATATAGATCATGAAGAATCAAGACACAAGGAGAAGGAACTTGAAAGGGTAAATGAAGTTATTAGGAGTGAACTTACAATAGCTAATAAATTGAAAGAAAAATTCAAATCTATTACAACAAAGATAGATGAACAACTAGGAATCCTAAGGGAAGAGGAGAGACACAAGGACTTGGATTTGAGAAGGGAGAAAGCTTTGGATCTAGTTAGAATAGTACCTTATAAGATAAGAAAATGTGGGAACCTAAAAGACAAAATTTCAAATGAAGATGTTTTTCAAGTAACAAATTTTGTCATAAAGAAAATTAATGTAGGAGAAAACCTAATACCACATCCTTTTCTGGCTATTGTTAAATTTGTTACAACTATGGACATATATCAAATGAATGCGGATGAAATCTGAATAATTCTATGAACTAGAGGGACATAATCTTCTACAAATGCAACAATTTTGAACACAACAAAAAGTAGTGCATATTAAGGACAAATCAAGCGAATGCAAGGTATGGAAATGTGATATGTTTTAATTACAAAAAATTGGTGACATTTCTAGGGATTGTAGATATTATAATGTAAAACATTTGGTAGAAAGAAATAATGTGCAAAATGATAAAGGAAAGAGAATAATTAATGTTGATGAAATTAAGAAGGAAATGAGAAAGACATGGGTTAGAAAAGAACATATTGACACTATAGGAAGGATCACACTAGCATCTGATGTGGAAATTTCATCACAAAACTGATTAGGTCAATGACCTAAGGGGGAGTTTTTATGAAAAATCTTAACCTAACCCCTAAATTTGATAAAGCAATGAATGCGACCAGCATATTCAGATGCAAAAAATGAATTTATGATATAATGTTTTATTCATGAGAGTTTTATTGATGTTTTGAAAGGTTGGTAATGAATATTCTATCCTTTTTTCTAAGACAATTTTGAAGCTAGGGCACAACACATTAATTGTTATCTGCTTTTTGGGCATGCAAAGTAACAAAATGGGCACTTCTTGTTTTTATTTTA
Organism: Thuja plicata; assembly: GCA_018584345.1. Taxonomy (NCBI): domain Eukaryota; kingdom Viridiplantae; phylum Streptophyta; class Pinopsida; order Cupressales; family Cupressaceae; genus Thuja; species Thuja plicata. The sequence continues at coordinate 3,027,302 of MU226046.1, forward strand.
CACCTTGCGAGTTGAAAAAGGGTTTGTAGAGTGATTGAAGACAATTTGAAGGTAGATCAAAGCGATTTATGGCAATTTCAAGCATGACCCTAAATTCATTGGAAAATGTATTTTTGTGATGTTGTTTGATATTTGAAGCTTGAATCATGGATACACCCCAAGTTGTTGATTTTACAGAGCATCCTAGAGTAGTCTTTAAGAAACATCCCTGCAAATCTATGGAGGATGACCTAGATGGTTCTTTTTCATCTTTTCCCTATAGTATATCGCACATTTAGGATATTAGAGCATACATACATTGTAATATGGAAGAATTGGATGACCAAGTGATTGCATAGCCATGTAAAGAAGTATCTAAGGATTTGGTTTTGAAGGATGGGTTCAAAGTACTAGTAGAGAAGAAGTTTTCATAGGTTATGGTGTTTTTGAATTTCTTTAAAGTGGATTGGGTGTGATACATCTTGAGAAGAGTTCATGATCGTTTCATTTATCTAGAAAAATCCTACAAGATTACAAAGGAGGTCCTAAAGGTAGTTATTGGTTTTTATGATAACGGTGAGGTGCCTGCCCTAAAGTGAATCTAGAAGGATATAATCACTAAATTGATCATTTCTCAATGAGATAAGAGAGTGATGACCATCAATGACATTATAAAACCTAATTTGAACTTCACATCCATGGTACTTGGGTATAAGGTATTTCATTCTAGTAGAGAAAAATCAATTTCCAGCACTATCACCTATGTTTCATATAGAATGGTCAAGGAAGATGCATAATAGGATATCTGTGAATCACTCAGAGATAATCTTCTGAAGAATCTGGTGAAGATCAAGAAACATAGGAAGTAAACATTCAAATATGGATCCCAATTGGGATGGATGTTCTTATATTTAATAAATTTCTTTCCTAGATTAGAAAATATTAAGTGGAAGGAAGATAACTTGTGGTGATTCAAATTAATGAATTTTATGACATGTTTTGAGATCAGTCAACTTGGAGCACTATGTGGGGATATTTTAAAATTTTCCAAGAATCTATGTAATTGAGCTATAAAATTCCACTTGGAATTCTAAGGAATATATAAGAAAAATATATGTTTTATGGTTGCAACAGATGCATCTTTAATGGAAGAAATAGATCCTAGGACATCATGGGTGATGCCTATGGGATATGAGGTGGATGATCCATTTCTTGAGGCCTATGTAGAGGTTATATTGAAGAAACCTATATATAACACTGAGAAGAGGTTTGGTATATATGAGGAAAAGAGCCTAAAGGTGAACTTAGAGGTTACTAGACCGACAAGAGAGATAAAAGTCAAAAAAGAAGTTGAAATGGTAGGTGAAAGGACAAGCTTCACTAAAGAGAAGATGGAAGAATCAAGAAATAAGTTTAAATAAAAAGAGAAAGAAAATGAGAAGGAGAAGGTATAAGAAGGTCCAATAAATGTTGATATTGACTCCCCTCTTATGTATATACATTATGCATCTTCATCTAGAGGAAGAAAGACTAGAAGTTCACTTGCTGCAGGTAGTCTTGTCTAGAGAAGGAGCATGTTATGCCAAAGAAATCTATACATAAGACATCCATTTTGAAGGGGATTCAAGAAAAATCAGTCAAGACAAAGGACAGTTCTACATCTACTTGCAAAAGAGTAAAAGAGAAAACTAAGAGAAACTATAAAGGAGCCAAGGTTGATGAAAAATATGAAGCGATAGATTTGTATTATGCAATGAAAAAGCTGAGGACAAAAGGAGCTAAGGATGCAAGAATTGTTAGAGATCCTACATTAGAAGGAGAGCCTGCACAAAAAAAATCCTGTACTTGACATTGGTAAGACCCATTATTCTGCAAATGATACTATAAATAATATGGTTGTTCATGCAATTTTTGTTCAAGTAAAGAGGTATTACAATATATATGATGAAGATAAGAAAAGGAGAATTGAAGAAGGATTTATTTTGTATCTGAACAAGTATAATAAAGCATTGATTTAACTGGAAAGAGAGATACCTAATGAACTCTATAACATTTTAGAAGGAAGAATACTCAAAACTTTAGAGGAAGATAAGGAAATAAGAGAAAATTCCTTATTGTTACTCTTCCCAGTTATTGATACAGAAGAAATTGATAGGATACTTAAGTTGAAAAAGAAGGTGTTCCAAAGCAAGACAATAATCAATAAGCTCTTTATAGAGAACATTGATGAGATAGTGGAGGAAACAAAGAATGTGCTAAAAAAACTCCTAATTGACAACAAACTTGATTTTATACCAAAGGAAAATGAGAAGGAAACATGTGTAGAACCATTCGACACTATGAATACACCTATTCGGATGATAGATGAAGATCCTATTGTGTTTATTGGTGGAGTTCTGATTACATTTTCAGTGCAACCCATGACAGACAGTGAAATTCATCCTAATGTTATTCCTATGACTTGATCTGAAAATTATAATGTGATTGGTGAAAAGAAATAGAATATTGAAGAAGTCAATGATGTGCAGATAATTGATAATGTGAAAATCTAACTTGAAGTACAAAATGATAAGGAGATAGAAAAGGAAAAAGAAAAAGATAGGGATCAAATTGATGAGGTGATGGAGCTAAAAGTTTTCGATAATATAGTTGTGAAGACAAAGACAAGAGACAAAATAGAGGTAGTAGATGAAAATGTCATCATTGATTTGGAGGATGTAAAAATAATTCAAGTTCCAATTTAGATGGATACCCTCATCCTTTAACAATTGATGAATATTACTACTGTAGCTCATACGAAAGTAAAGAATCAGATCTTGAGGTCACATAGGAAAGATAGTGAGTTTCTATTCTTGAATCATAATTTTTATGCAAGATGATTCTGACCTATGCAACAAATCAAAATGATTCTCTAGCAGGTCAGTTAGAAGGACTACTAAATACAGTATTTTCACACTTCCATTTTTTGAAGAATTCATCTTAATTAAAGGTGAGGAGTGAGTTTGATAAGAAAAGATATGATGAATTGAACTCCTCTATTTAAAAAGATAGAAAATCTTTGGTATATGTATAAAATAGTTAAAGGATGCTCTAACTAAAGGTGGAAAAATATTTAGAGCATGCAGTGATCATCTTAAGCATGTTGGTGATATTGAAAAGATCATAAGAGAGAGTGAGGATGAATTGGATAAGCTACTAACATCATATGATCCCTTATCAATTTTGGCATTAAGTTTTTGATTAAGTAAAATATGTTTTACAGGGTTCCTGAAACCCAAAATAGAGTTAAAAATAAAGCAATAAGCCCAGTCTTAAATGAAACAGAGCCAAAGATAGAACATGCCAACAGAGGCCAGAGAAAAAAACAAACAGACCTTCTAAAAAAGCAAATAAAATAGGGACAACAAAACAGACCAGGGACCCTTAAGATAAGTTCACCATCAAGGTGACCACCTTAGCCTCAAGCATCTCCATGTTAGTAGCTGATTCCTCAATCTTCTGCAGATTGGTCGCCATGTCCTTGTCCTTTATCTTATTGGTTCTGGCTCTAGTTCTCTTGTTGGGACCCTGTTCAAAGTTCTGTTTGATCTCCGCATCCATGTTGGTAGCATCCGTCCCATCTAATTTTTCCTCCAAATTCTTGATGTTAGTATTTATGTGCTCTTTGGATGCTTTGAAGATATTATAGCTTTGTTTCGCTATGTTTTTTAGGGTAGCTTCTACCCTAGTCATATTGTCCTCTATTTTGAACTCTCATGCTCAAATTCATCTGTTCCTCTGCATTGCTATCAATTTTGGCCTTAGCAGTGCCTTTAAAACTTTTTTTTAGATCCTCCACTTCATGGAATAACCATTTGATTGTCCTGTAGTTATCTAACATGATATTCCTGGTGTTATTGAGAAAGTCCATCTCAAACTCCCTGGTGTTATGACTAAGCACCACCATTCACGGGTAGATAAGCTCATCCATCTTAATATGGCTTCCCTTGCCTTCAATGACCTTGGGGTTTATAAATTCTCTAGTAATCCCCATTTTAGAATTTTTGACATTGAAGTCACCTCATCCTACTATCTTCCCGTGTTTGACCATATAACAGTAGAACTCACTATCCTGTTTATCATCATTCCCCATATTTTGGGGTTGAGAGTCCTGGGGAGAGGAAATATCTTGATTGGTCTCATGGTAATCACCTTGGAGCTTCCTCTTCAAATTTTGTTTTTAAACAGGGGAGACTCTACAGGTCTTGTCCTCTGGAGATTTCCAACCGACATTCTCTTCCCTGTTCTTATCCTTTTTATTTTGGTGTTTACCCGTCATGGATTTCCTTTTCTTTCTTCCTTTTACGCTAGACATTTCCTCCTCGCCATTCGTATCCATACCTTCCTCATTATCATTTTAATCCTCCTCAGAGGAAATAACCATGGTGTTCTATTTTTTAGGGGTCACCATTTTTTCTTTTTTAATAGTTTGTGGACTAACTCTACGCTTCTTGGAAGACGAACCCTAGTTGTTCTTTTTGGTTTCATACACATCATACTCCTTAGAATGAAGACCTTCACTATCTTTCATCTCCCAAGGAATGTAGTCAGAACCAGAGGCCTCCATCTCATCCTTCTGAGCCACCTCCTTCCCAAGGATTTGGGCCTTAAAGTAATCAAATATCAAAAGAAAAATCCCTTCATGCAGGGTAGGGTTAGCTATGGCCTTCTCTCTAAACCCATTAATGTTCTCATTTATAGAAGAATATAAATAAAAGGGTATAGACACCTGCATTCCATGGCAGAAATGATTTAAGAAGACAAAATGGTAGGTTTGAATTCTTTCAAACCTGGTATCCAACGTGATGTAATAGATGATGGCTCTTAAAACAAACCTCCACAATATTTTCAGTCCTTCAGGAAGGTAGTGGGTTCTGGCTTTGGTAAGCACTTTCTACTCTTCCTCATTTCTAACAAAGTCGCTGATCGTTGAATCTGAAATGTTTTGGTCTCTGTAGAATTTCTTTCCAACAATAGGGATACCCATAACAATAGAGATAACCTCCTTGATCACCGTAAAATTTCTTCCCTCAATGTCAATACTGCCTTCATTCCAACTTTTGACGAACATTTTCATCACAGATGACTTCCCACCATGAAGCCTTTCGATGAAGGTAGAGATGCTACCATTTTGAAGGTAGTTCCAAACCTTGGTACACCTCCACCATTTTTCCCAATTTTAGCAGGCTCCCTTCTATGTCTTTCCCCTCCCACCGCAAGAAAGAAAAACATAAGCGTTGACAGAATGAAACCTCTGAGTATATCTTTTCTCTCTGAGTTGTTCCAGATAGTTCTACTTCTTTGTCTTGAATGGTAATTTTTACCTATGCAACTAGGCACCCAGTAAGTGTGCGGCTGTGATTTTTTATTATTGCCTTTCCAGCCTGTCTCATACTTTCTAATAATGGAAAATTAATTATCATTCAAAGCATTAACTATCATGATTAATGTTAATAAATCCTTCCTTCCTGTGGATTTGGTCATAATCAACAAAATCCAAAGATTCACATGGGAGGTCTCTACCATAATGCGAGTGAGTCTTCCTGTCACTTCTCATCGCCTAGTTGGCAAACCAGTCAGCAACTTGGTTTCCTTCTCTCAACACATGGGACATATGAACCATATTAAAGGTGTTCAAAAGGTATCGGGTTTCCTCAATCATATTAGCTATAGTCCATGATGGTGGGTGAAGCATGTTAAGACAGTTGATTATGTTGCATGAATCACCCTCTAACCAAAGTTTCTTGATTCCCAAGTCATGAGCTAATTTAGTCACTTGGAGGGAAGCATTAGCTTCTACATAGTGATTGGTTTGTGTTCCCAATGGAAGGGTGACAAAAGCGATGCCCTGGCTGAAGCAATTTTGAATCACTCTGCCACTTCCCACCTTGCCTGGGTTACCCTTGGCTACACTGTCAAAGTTGGCTTTAGACCATCCTTTTGGAGGGCAGTTCCAGGTGCAGTTCTATCTTTTATCTCTGGTCTTCTTGGGATCACCTGAATTATCTTTACCTGCAAAAGGATTAGTATTCCCATAGGAGAAAATTTTTCCAACAGAGCATGGTGTATCTTTTCAAATATGATTTTAGGTTTGGCATTACAGTCCCTAAAGATGTAGTTATTACACTCTTTCCAGATTCCCCAACAGAAGTGAGGAAGCACCCAAGACCAAATTTCATGAAAGGTAATGTTCTTGAAGGGCAAGGTCCAATGGGAGAAGAGGTCCTTGACAAAGGAAGGGAAGCACCATTGCAAGACAAAAAGAGATAGGAGAAAATGCTAGAGAGACCTAACAAAGGGGCAATGGATAAAGAGGTGGTCTACAGACTTAGCCTGGTTCTAACACAAAACACACCTATTGGGGACTGGGATACCACAATTTATAAGGTTATCAACAGTGAGAATGTGATTTTGAAGCAAAAGCCAGTAAAAATCATTAATTTTAGGGAGAAGGCTAGGTAACCAGGCTTTAGTACAGAAGGAAGTGGCTTCCTAATGCAAATGAATAGAGTAGGAAGAGGCCATAGTGAAAGATCCATTAGGGGAGCCTTCCCAAATCAATGCATCTTGATTCTGGGAAAGTGAAATAGCATTCAGAGCTATGAGTAAGGGAGATAAATCCTGGGAAATAGAGGACAAATCCACTCAAGAATTACCTGCTCTGTAATTACAAACCCTATCCCCAAATTGTGAGGTGCATTCCTCCTTCCATAAGTTAAAGTGATCTATATCTTTCACGGGCACAGACAGAAGCCAATTGTCATTCCAAAAGCTAATAGTTTGACCATTTCTGATTTTCCATTTCGCTTTTGACTTGGCCAGATCTTTGGCATTGAGAAGGCCATTCCAGATACACGATCCTTTCAGGATATCATCACAATCAAAGAAAAAACTAAAAGAATCATTGGACATGTATTTATCCTTGAAGAAATCTCTCCATTCCCCTTTTCCATGGAAAATCTGCCAAATCTATTTTTCTTGAAGCACCTTATTGAAAGGCCCGATCCTCCTGATACCTAGACCTCCATCCCTTTTTGGGAGACAAACTTTGTACCAAGCAATCAAATGGAAATGCTTATGCTCTTCCGCCCCATACCAAATAGATCTTCTTTGAGTTTTTTCATAGCATCTGCCACTTTAGTCAAGATAGAAAAGAGGCTAAGGGCATAAGTGGGAAGGTTTTGAAGAGTGGACTTGAAAAATTGGATCTTGCCTACTTGACTGAGAGTAATTCCCTTCCACCCTGCCAATTTTCTATTGAATTATGCAGTTCAAGCTACATCTTTGAATGATAAAATAAAAACTCTTATTGTTGAGAAGGATAGAGTGAAGGGAAAGATCAGTGAACTATAAAGCCACATCACACCAAAGTTAGATATTTTTCTCAATGACCTAAAGGAGGCATGTAGGAAAACTATTCACATACTGATAAACTTATAGATATGTAACCTTGAATTTTTGTGGTGATTTATGTGATGTAATGGTTGGATACAATATTGATATGTTGTGTATATGTGATGTATCAGTGATCAAAGGTTTGACTATTAGCTAAGAAGTTTAACATTATAAATACATGGAACTATCCAAGCATAGTTGATGCTATCTATGAATTAATTTTTATTTTATTGTTATCCATTATTTTGTATGGCAGTAAGCATATTTGAATGTTCTAATCTAAGCAATTATTTCAATAGAATTAATTACTTTTGGGTTCCATCCCCACCATGGTTGTTCCCTTAACTGGGTTTCCACAATAAAAATTATAGTATCATAACATTGTGGATTTTTTTCTTATGCTTATGTTCTTTACCTTCAATTATATATAGTTTATGGTTATGCAATCAGTTTAATAAGGTTAAAAGTGATAGAACACTAATTCACCCCCGCCCCCCTCGTAGTGTTCCTCAATCCTAACATAATTACCTCATCAATTCATAATTAAAAGATATTTTCCACAACAAAGTTTGTGAGTCAAAATCATTCTTTCATGTTTCATGAGTAGTTATTTACAAGAAATCATCTCTGATTAGAATATATGTAAAGAATAATGGTAACACAATAACAATCCTTAATACAATATTAGTCTAGTTATAGACGTTCCATACTTCACTGTATTTTATTTTTTTTTATAGTTAGATACTTTAAAAAATGCTATAGAAGTAGTTCTTATATAGAAATTTGGATCAATTTTTTTTGGAAGTCATTATTTGGAGGGTGAGAATAAAGTCCAACCTATTTTGGGGAAGGAAATACTAGATATTCTTTAAGTAATCAAACAATAGAGGTCATATTTTATGTGTATAAATTAAGGTAAATACAAATCATGATAGGGCTAAACTAATTTTTGGAATAAATTTTTTACCCTGAATGAGTAACAAAAATGTATTGTTAAGATGTTAGGATAAATGACATTGAAATCATCTATAAGAAAGGGAATGGAAATATGGTGGTTCATGTATTATCATAGTACTAGAAACATTGTTGCATAAAATACCATTCAATAGTTGTACAATGATTTGAGAATTTTAAATTAGATTAATTAAAACAAAGACTCCTCCTTTTATAAAGGGAGATTGTACCGTCTATCACATACCTATTAAAAGTTAAACCAAAACTTTAGAGTATGGAAAATGACATGAATCATAGAAGATAGGTAATTCTAGGTCTTATGTAGAATTTTTCCATGACACAAAATCAACTGGAGTAGAAACTTGGCCAATACTTTGTCAAATAGAGCATTGAAGGAGTGATCACATTTTATTAAGATTATAACCATATAAAATAAATATACCTAAAGTGGTAACTTTTTTGTTAAAAATATTATGGTCCATATAAGATTTTATAGAAGATAACTAATGTTGCTTACAACATTCAGCTACTACCTCCACCTATAAAGATTGATCTGGATTTTCATTTCTTGTATTTAAAAAGGTTTACTTTACTATGGAACCCAACACAAATAGCATTTCTAGAGTTATATGAAGAAGGAAGAATAATTTTGAATCTAAAGTTGATTCCCCAAAAATATTTAAAGAACTTTTGGACTAGGACTATCACTAAGTACTTCATTTAATAGAACAATTTTCCTATCAAAGGTACATAGAAAGATGGAGATTTTACGCAAAAGAATTCATAGTTGATCAACATTAATGATAACACTTAAGTGAAGAGAGGAGGGGCATGTTCTAACCTTAATCCTATAAAATGTATAAAGAAGACATTAGTAGATAGATTATCATTATCATGGAACTTAATTAAGTTAATGATATCAAAACATAATTATAATATATACATGGGAGATTGCAAATATTCAATGAAAAGTTGAGATTGCAAATGTTCAATGAAAATCCAGCTTATAGTATACATGTCATAATAGAAAGAGTTGAGCTTAACTAAATATATATGTCAGAATTGAAAAGTTGAGCTTAACTAAATATATATGTCATAATTGAAAAGGTTGAGCTTATTTGATAATGCAACGAGTTAGTTAATTAAATATGTCAAAATTGAAAGTTTGAATTTACTTAGTGAGAATAATGGTGTGTTGCCTAAGATTTCTCTCTCATACGTTGTGTACTTTTACAAACAAATACAATAACAAATCGAGTAGGCAAAACATAATATTACTCAATGCAATGATCTTTCGCAAGTGGAAAACATTTTACATTTTGGAAACAATAAAATCTCATATACATATTACCTTGTTCCATCGTGGATCGAAAAATTCGTTTACTGAAACTGCAGTTTCTCCATAAGACAAAGGTGATATCCAGTATGCCCATCTCATCCATCTTGGAATTGAAGCTGCAACCCGAATCCTTATATTCAGATGGAATTATTTTGTCGATATTCTTCAATAGAAAAAAAAAAATCAGTACTTATTAGCATTGAAATTATATGCACTGAAGAAGCGATGAACATACGCCGTGGAATTACGTATCCGCTGAGCACCAAGCTGATCATTATTGTTGTTGTAGCTGCAGTGCTACCAATGACCATCGTTCGACAAATTCCAGCAAGTGCACGGAACAATGAGCTTGCCAGTTGATGTATAGCAAAGAAAATAAGAAACTGGCGAAAAAACCTACGGCGAGGACATGATTAAAAGAAGATAGGATAATATTAATATGAAATCTTCGTAGTTTTCATGCCCAAGACAATTTTACTAAAAAAAAAAAAGCAAGTGAAAAATATTCATTAAAGTACTGTTAATTAAAGTGATTTAGAATAGATAGACCCTAAACAAGTTTTAAAAAATAGACTATAACCTATTCCAGACATAATGAAAGAAGGAAAGCAATCTTCAAAGAATATGATGTACTGTGATGATAATGTCAATGGTTCATCATAGCAATGGGAACCCTAGATGTATGTAATGGTTTCTTGAATCTCTTGCGATGTACAAAGCAATGAATATCTTCTAATCTTCATACGATAATGTTTTGCACTAAATGGGCTTGGTTGAGAAACCAAACGAGTCATGAAAATAATATATGTAACAAAATCTCATAACAATCATGGCCAATGGTAGAGACTGTTAAGATAAATTAATTACCCAACTTGTGAAACATATGCAGCTGTCCAAGCTAACTGCAGCCGTCCACATGCAGCTGTCCAAGCTGACTGGTCTTGCCTATCTTATTCTGGTGGCTTAAGTTTCTTTTTGGTGTGTTTAGTTGCTGTGTTACACTGCAATCAATATGGATTGGGCAGTATAGAGTCCAAGGTGTATTGGTTTAGTGTTAGCTTATTTCATGTGTGGAAAGGTTGAATGAGTAGATTGTAACTTTTTTTCAAAAGGTGAGTTATTATTAAATGTTTGGATCGGAGGTGAGAGAATTTATCGTCTAAATGTGTTGCTGTTAAAAACGGTGATGTAAAAGAAGATTGTTGGAATGATAGGTCTCATGAGATTGACATTTTAATCTTGTGAAATAGTTGATAATATTTGGGAGACTATTGATTAAAAGAGGTCAGTCCTGAAGCTAAGAAAGTTTTATGTTGTTAGTGGGCTATGTACTTTGGGCAAATGTTTGAGTGCAAGTCACTTTTGTTAAACGGCAAAACTAAAGTATGTATCATATCTGATTTGTTGTAAATGGTGTACTATAGGTTGTGCCCAACACGTCGAATGATTTTGCTTTAAAATATTGATGAACCGTGTATCTGAAAAGGATTCCTATAAAACTAGAGAGTACAGCGGCTCAAGAAAAGCCCAGCGTGATGATGGTTTTCCCGACATGATAATTTGTGGTCATTGGATCTAGTGTTTGCTTGGTTTTTGGTAATCCAAAACCTGAAAGGTTCGTGGTAATCCAAAACCAGTTTAATGCAAAGCTTCTAGCGATCTTGAAATCATTTGTGTGTATGATTTGTGGTTAGTCAGAACCACTTATGTGCAAAGTTTTTGGTGATCTTAAAACCACTTGTGTAGAGTTTGTGGTAAGCTTGAAACCAATTCAAAATTATATCAATTAAAAATAAGCCATAAAAACCCCAAGGCAATTAAAATAGTTTTGTGTGCAGTGTTTATTCCTGAAGTTTTGTGTTTTGGTATGAAGTGTTGGTGAGAGAAGGTTGGTATTACATTCATGAATAGATGATCTCTTGGAATGTAAATAAAGGGTAATCATACAAACCTGCCCAAGTCGGGGGAGTAACCAATCACATAGTAAGTCATTGAGGTCCAAATAAACGATTCCAAAAGTGAGTGCGGAATCTTCAATAGGAATCCCGGAAGAGTGTAAGCCCATGGAGGGAAGAAGAAGAGGTCCCGTTGTTTGAAAAACACTGGAAGCCGAGACAATGTCAAGGGTAGCTCTTGAAAGCTGTTGAACATCATGACCACGATTGAGAAGAAAAGAGCCCCATGAAGATAATCTCCATGCTCCAATTTCCTTTCCTTGTGTTTCGAAAGGAATACTGTCATTGTGATGAATGCAAGAATAACAACCTGCAATGAAGGATCGATTCATAAATAAATTAGCTCTTTATTGAAATCAATAACTTGGAGATATCAGGGCGATGATTGCTCACCTGGATTGTCTTGAAAAGATAAACAAATTTGTTCCGCTTCATAAGTAGCCAATCTCGGTTAAAGCACGCCTTGAGCATCTCCCATTTGCTAAGCGAGTATTTGCTGAAAGACAAAGAATCCCTGTGGCTTTTGGACTTGTCATATGGTCTCAAAAGCTCATTTGACAGATCCTGCCCAACATGAGACTCTTTGAAATGCTCTGAAAATTGTTCTGCTGTAACATACTTATATGGCTTTTTCTTGTCAACCCAATATTTTTCTTGATCCTTTCGAGAAATAACCTGCAAAATGGCAAACAACATAGATATTTTCAATAATTAATGTGATGTTAAATCATCAAAACATCTACCATAGAGATAGTGATATATTTACCTCTTGGAGAAAATCGGCAGTGCCCTTACGATCGGGACACTTGAAGCCACAACTCTCAAAGAAGTCAAGAACATGATGACGTGGGCCATGGTACACAATCTGCCCTTCTGACATTAATATGATGTCATCAAAGAGATCAAATGTTTCAGGTGCTGGCTGAAGGAGTGATATCTGGCTGAAGGAGTGATATCAGTGCCGTTGCCTCCATAAATTGCACAAATGTCTGAAGATATTTCACGATCTGGAAGGTAGTGGAGCTGTCCAATCCAGTTGATATGTCATCCATTAACAGAGTTTTTGTTGGAGACACGAGAAGTTCTCCTGGAAATGGAATGGGTAGCAGTTACATCGTAGGTAAAAGAAAAATTTGCATCTTGCCTAGTCTTGGATGAGATAAAAATAGATTGTTTAAACTAGGAAACATTCAGAAAGATCTTCTGTGTGATAGATTTAACTTCTGCATGAATATGCATGTCATTATTTCTATTATATAATATTTTTGAGACTGTTCAACATTTCTATATAATGAAACAATTATAATATAATGTTATTAAATTTCTATAATTCATTTGCTTTTAGATTTGATTGTAAAAGATTTTCTTAGTATCAATATTTCAGATCATACTTCATGATGCATCATCAGGATGTTGGAAAGCATAAGAAATTGAAAAATGATCAACATCTTTTCTCACTTCCTTGTATTCTCCAAGATCTTGATGGTAGATCATAAAGTATAATCATTGATGCTCAAAAAATATCACACAATAAAATTGAGAAAAAAAATAGTATAATTGTAATACATCCTTATTCTCTAATCTCTAAACAGTTTGTTCAATGTGAAAACCAATAGCCATTATGTTTTCCCTCCAAATCGATTGGCAGTCCACATTGGGAATATTGCTAATTTAATAACAATTATTGAATAACAAATTGCCCTGCTTTAAGACTAGATGTAGCCTTTCATATTGAACCACTATAAATTCATGTTGTCTTATTTCTGAATCACTATTTATCTGCTATTTATTTTTTGTCAATATGTTCTGATTATTTTAACAATTGATATCGGAACTTGCTGTGTTCAATAAAAAGTTCGAATTGAATGGGAGTAAATCGATTAATGAAAGAAAGAATGAAAAGTTTAATAACCAGAATAATCCATTGTAACAAATGGAGATGGAGGAAAATCCACGATACCAAATCATTTTTTATACCAGCTATAACAATTTATGTATTGTGTGATATCTTGACCCACAAACAAAGTAATTGAGAGGTTTAATCACACTCATTACCCGTCGTCACTCTTTTTCTTTGCCCACCGGAAATTCCTCTTGCCATGGCATTGCCAACCATTACCTCTGAAAAAGTATCCAAACCGAGTACCTACAACATGAATGAGGAGGGTGCAAACATAAGAACAAGCAAATAAGAATAGAGACTTTTCAAAGAATAACAGAATATTTATGAATAATAAACCGGACCATATAAGTTTTTATCAATGTTTGCACGCTCACGTAGTATTTCTTTACTTAAAATTTAAAGATTTCACCTTCAAAATATAATCTGTCTGAAGATTTCTTTTCAAACCCTCCACTGCAACATCCTGAAAATGGAAGAGGAACATTTTGATGATAAAATGTATAGAATAGAGAAAATAAGCAAAATTACAGATAGCTTCCTATATGTTAACTGCATTTTAAGTATAACCTTTCTTTCTTACTTTCATATATGTATCTATATCGTTCTCTCGAAGAATCCTAGCTTCCTTTTCCCTCTTTTTGGTTTCCGAGAGAAGATCTACATTTAGAATGGAAATAATAAACCTTCAAACCTTCCACAGATTATTTAATATTGTCACATAGGATTCTTAACCACATAAACTATAATCGCATAAATGAATGAAAATGATAGATAGTTACATACCCTGCCTGCTACCCCCTCCTTGGCAACGAGCTGAGAAATCAAATGTTTCTCTAACAGTCATCTCTGCAATATGTACATCATATTGGCTGATATAAGCTGACGTCTTCTGAGGCACAAACTCATTCAGTTCAAATCCATTGTATGAGATATGGCCCGTTGCCTGTTCTCATTAAACATTACAAGTTGGGTGAAAATCATTGAATTATATACCGAGTCTTAAATGAGTAATACATTCATCAGGAATTCTGTTGAAATTTCTTAACAATAATGACCTTCAATGTTGGATTCAAATTTCCTGCAAGAGCCCGGAGCAAGGTTGTCTTTCCACACCCTGGTGGACCTAATAGAAGAGTGATCCTGTATCGTTTTTGTGATTTTGAATAAGTTTTTTGGAACAACTTTCTTTTTTAGGTTCAAATATTACATTTACATGGAGATGAGAAAACATATCAATTGAAGTTGGAGGATTTTTTTTTTTCTTTGTGTGTGTGTGTGATTGTAAATTGATAAGAAAATAATCTAGCCTTTTTAACAGTTTGAATAAAATTTATAAACAGATGTAAATATGTTTCAACAGTACATTCAAAACTTTGATTTGTTTGAGATATTCATCTGAAATCATAAAAATAAATAAAACTTTGACCTAAAATTCTAAAAATAAACAAATTTTATTAAAAAAGAATGATATAATTTCAAAATCAAAACTCAAAATATACACGTAGCATATCCTTCTGATTCTACACCATGACATCTCTATCTCACGCATGCAAGTACCTTGAGTTGGCGAGCTCGTATTATTTGAAACCATTGATAAACTGTTTATTAGAAGTCAAAACTAATGTATTATTGAGAAGAGTGGGCTCTCATGGTAAGGTAATTGGATAGGTAAATATTTCTGGTATTCAGAAATAACTTACCGTGAAGGCTTGATGATACCGCTAACATCTTTTAGTATGCTAATGTTTTCTTTCTTCGATGGACAAAGATGCACCATTTCCAGAATACCCTACTTTGAAACAAAAACATCGTACAATAGCATTTCAGAAGCGAATCGAATCAAATTGTAATAGCCAATTAAAAAAATCTGATGAGGAACTATCAAGACATAAGAGTAAATTACTGAATAAGAGTAAACTATACCTGCAAAATATGTGTTGCAGTATTCCAAAGTGTTGGAAGAGCTCTACTACCGATGTAACAGTGTGCATTCACAGTCAAGTTTTGGTATCTAATTTCTACGGTCGGCAACTCTAAACCCACACTGTAAAACAAATAAAAGTTTAGGCCACTGCATATTTTTTTAATTAAATTTTAAAAGTTTCTTGAATTTCTCTTCTTGTAGTTTTTTCCTCTGATTTTATAATAATATATTAAGATAATTATATAATATAAAATTTGTTTAATGTACATTTATGAAATAATAATCTGTTTTTTTAATTATAATATAATAATTATTTTGATTTTGCAATTAACATTTGTTTGATATATTGAACGAGGTGAAAAGAAAAATGAATGAGATTCTCAAAAAGAATTACAAGCCAATGAATATCAAGAAAAATAATTTTGATGATTTTATAACTTCAAAATTTCACATGTATAAATTAGAAAAATAATTATTAGCCCAACCGCAAATGATAATAATAATCTAACATAAATATCTTAAATTCTAGAATGCAAATCTTTACTGCTTACTTGTCTAAGCTCCGCCCGAGTTTCAGAAGGAATTTCTCATTGTCGTTCTCTACGTCCATCATTTTCTCGATGACTTTGTGCCTCTCCAAAGGTGTCAGACCATCCATATCAACAACATGACTGTTTATGTCTTTGCAACCCAATTCATCTCTACCAGACTCTAATTCTTCTCTACACACTGTATGAGACATTATTCCTACGCTAATACTGAATTCACACTCCTCTATAGACCAGCGTTTTTCTGAGACTTCTCTTTAAAAGTAATGGAAACCAACTGCTAGCAAGTTGTAGAAATCAGCAGATTGTGCTTAAAGGCTTCTGAGACAACTACCCATGCTCATTTTCTTCATTAAGGCCTTATTTCTCTATAAAAACTTAGGTGAAACATTGTATTTATAATGACTATAATTACTGTTAATCAATTTTAAATTAGTTTTATCCTTGTGCATTCACAGGAAACGTTGAATAGTCTTCTGCCGTTCTTCTAGACAGGGAAAACTTTAGGAACAGAATATTTGAAAATCAGCAACACGGCTCTTAATTTGTTATCACGGAGTTTCATACAATAATCGTCCATATGGAGGTTTGGTTTAGTTTTGATTTGCTTATGCTTCTGCACTAAAAACTCAACTAATAAGACATGTCCGTAAATAATTTTGCTGTCCTTAAATGGATTGTCATTATATGTAGTTTACATATGCCACTGCATTGTCTATACCACGTATTGTTTTTAAATTTTTATTATTATATGTTGGCCATAAAGAATTTTGTTTTCCTAATATGGATTGTCATTATATATATAGTTTGCATATGTCACTGCAATGACTGTACGAGGTATTGTTTTTTAATTTTTATTATTAAAAAACTGAACATATAAATTTGCACTTTTTTTTATGCATCATAATAATAATAAATATTACAATTATATTATATTGTTTAGAAATTTGTTTTTTTTTAAAATTAATATTCATTTTAAAAATTGGGAGGTTTCTATAATTCATTAAAAAATATTACAATTATATTATATTATTTAGGAATTTAAAAAAAAAAAAAAATTAATATTCACTTTAAAAATTGGAAGGTTTCCATAATTCATGGAAGGGGATAAACAAAGTGGAAGAGGTACTTAGGACAAGTGGCACATTGAACTAATAAAAAAAGAAGCCAAAAAAAAGCAAAAGTAAAAAATCAACTCAATAAATAAAAGTATTAAAGTTGAAGATTTATTAATCTTAATTTTGTGTGTATGTGTGTCTAAACATACATTCCTTTCTTTATTTTTGTCATTTCCCTCTTTAACTTTATTCCTTTCATCTATTTAATTGATTTTTGATCTTGTTCTCTAGTAAAAAATTAATATTCATTTTAAAAATTGGGAGGTTTCCATAATTCATGGAAGGGGAGAAACAAAGTGGAAGAGATGAGGACAAGTGACAGTGAATAATTAAAAAAGAAGCACAAAAAGAGCAAAAGTAAAAAATCAACTCAATAGATAAAAGTATTAAAGTTGAAAATTTATTGTATTTGCCTACATAGGCAATATACTATTGCATTCACTTTTTTGCACCAATTCCACCAATCATAAGTCACACTATTTCTAAAGTTTAAATATTTTTTTTATGAATTACATATATTATATATATTATTTATCTCAATTATGATTGGTTCAATTAACTATAAGACCCATTTTTTCTTCCTTGATAATACAAAATTTGTTTTTTGGACAGTTTCTAATCTTTTTTTTTTTTGAAATTTTAAATATCATTTTTAAGATTTTATAAAAGTTTCTTATTTAATTTTTAATCTATAATATTTTTACTTTTATGAAATAACTTTTAATTAAAATATACTTAATATTTATGATAAAGTTAGAATTAAATTTACATATATAATTATAATTATAACTAATTACGGAAAATATACCACATGATACTTGTTAATCTTAATTTTGTGTGTATTGTGTCTATACATATATTCATTTCTTTATTTTTGTTATTTCCCTCTTTAATTTTGAAATTTAAAAAAGAAACACACACACATTTCACCTCTCCCATTCTTTTTAGTGAGTTCGGTATACTTTAATATTAACTTTCTTATTTTTATAAGACTTTTCAAGTTAAATAATTAAGAAAATTAGTAATAAATGATAATATAAAAGATGATATAATTTGGACTAAATCGAATGTAATTACAAGGCGGAAGAAGGATAAGACTCTCTTGTTACTACACCTCAAGATTTGGATTGGCTTGTGGAACTTTGTTGGAACCCTTCTAGCCTCCCCAAAGCTATTTAATTTGCATGGTTAGAGCTTTAAGATTCAATTTCAATGTAAATGAGGCTTGATAGATTGGGAATTACCACAATATTTCCTTGTGTTCTATGCGGATAATTCTTAGATTCAACACATCATCTTTCGTTGAACTATGCATTTGTGAATAGCTATGAACATGGGATGTCAGTCTCTCTTTAATTATTAGGAATTCATTACTGGAGTTAAATAATAGAATATTTAGAAAGACTGCTTCATCCTTGGAGCAAATGATGTCATTAATAGAATGTTCAATAACTGAAACTACTATGACCTGTGCAATTAAAAAAACCAATAACAAGATCAAGGTTATTTTCTTATTGGGATGACAAGCTATTAAAGAACTACACACTATTGAAATCCCCCTCCCCTCTAAAGGATCTATTAGAGCATCATAAAAGGCAAACAAATATGATTCATCCGTAGTATTTCCTCCTCACAGCATAAGATTCAAGCTTAAGTATAATGGGGCTTCAAAGGTAACCAAGCTTCTCAAGTATCAAAACAATGATTTCTACTTCTGAAGGTAAAATTGTCTTAGTAGTATGTAAACAGTTTTACCTATTTTCAAATAGTAAGGAAAAAATAGAAGCTCTGAATATGATTTAGAAAAAGTTTATGGATAAATATATAGGAGATAGAAACTAAGTGCTATGAAAATACATAAAATATTCCTTTATTCATGTCAAAATATTACAATTGATATGCATTTTATAAATTGTTGGAGAGGGCAGAAAGAAGTTAAATAGTTTAACTATGCAGAAACTACCTCTCTAATTGTCTACCCTAATCAATGTAATACATTTAATAATAATGTAATATATTATACTAACAATCCCCCTATTACATTTCTCTTATAAATGTTTATTGAGAAACCCCCCTTAAGCATTACATTATAAAAATTGTTGATTACAAAATATATATAGACATATTTTTTGAAAAAAAATCATTGAAGAAACAAATTATGAATCAATTTTAGCTCCATCAAGTTGTCTCCTAACCCTCGGAAAGGTGTAGCCTCTATCTAATATCTTTAATTATTCAACAACAATCGATACTAAGCCCTCCAACAACATGGTTCCATCAAGTTGCGTGATAACCCTTAGAAGGGTATAATTCTTGAACACAACCTTGAGTACTGCTGGACAACCATCCATATTGAGCTTTACACCAAAATCCTTACATGTCTCCGGGTAGAAGCACGAAGGTGTGTCGCGCTTTAGGCTAACTCAAAGGGTTCAACCGAGCAAAACATGGTCAAGTAATACTCGGCCAAATCCACGTATGCACTGTGTGGTGCCTAATGGCACCTACATGGCTAGAGGTACTCGGTCAAATGCCACTCGGATGAGTCCCACTTGCATAATAAAAATCCCATAAGATAGTCGAAGTCCCTCATTTGCATAGTGAGGGGCTAGCATAGTAGAGAAGGGGGCTTGAGGACATTCAGCCGAGCGCGAGGCAGGGGCCCCCCTTTTAAGTGTTTTTTTTTTATAATTATATGGTTTAAAAATGATATTTTAATGTTATATCAGTACCAAATATTTAACTTTTCATATTTTTTGATAATTATATGTATAAAATAGCTAGTTTTAATATTTTATTATGAAAACTAAAACCTTAAAACGTAAACCTTAAACCTTAAAACTTAAAACTCAAACCTTCAACCTTAAACCTTAAAACTTAAACCTTAAACATTCCATCAGTGTTCACCATGTACACTATAGATGACATTAATACTACATCTGAGAACTAGCAAGTAATTTAAACATAAAAACATAAATAATTTAAACTCAATTGAAAATACTTATATAGCATTTTAATGTATTGTATTAATATTACTATATGCAAGAATCAAGTTTGTCATTTTCTCATGCAATAAGAACCTGATATGTCAATCATTTTTCATTATCAAATTTTACAATTTCATGCAACCTATCATGCAAGATGAAACATACAAATATGTTTACAATATCCCATGTGTTTTCATTTAATGCATATGAAATTCTAGTTTCTTTTCCAAATGAACCAATATAAATTTGAAATTGTGCTCCTTTCTTGAAATGATATGTTGTAGAAATTTTCTGGCCATTCAAAGAACCTTTAAACATCAACATTGATTAGAACTATTCATTGAACCATTGAAAGACTAAAATTTTACTATACTGATATAATATGTAATGATTCAATACATCTTAAGGAGATCTACTATGTAATGATTGAATGCCTTAGGGAAATGAATTTTGTTTAATTTACAAGTTTTTAAATCTTTTTTGTTCAATATATGTGTTCCAAAATTAAAGTGTACATTTGATGGTTTGAATGTCTTTTAAGGGGATCTATAATATGTTTAATGATTTGAATGTCTTAGGGTTCAATGAAATATTTTTTAATTTACTTGAGGTTTGAAATGTTTATATGGTTAATGTGTTATTTTAGATCTGATTCGAATGTATAGTTTGTACATACAACAAACATATGTATTTACATGAACTATTTTGTTAATAATATTTAATGTACATGTGCGTACTTGCAGCTTTTATCTAGATTCATGCATCATCTATCATATCTATACATCATGGCATCTAGTTGTCAGAGCCTAGTGTACATCGTGATAGTGACCATGCATCACGGGCATCATCTCATGGTACTCCCATGAGTAGAGAGAATAATAGACATGGGAATATTTCTAGATTACACGTCGCTCTAACTCAGCTAGAGACGACGCTGCAAAATACTATTGTCCTCCCTCATAGGGAGAGATTGGCATCCATTTGCACTGAGCTTATGAGTATGATTCAGATGGATGAATCATATAACCCCTATGATGATACCTCCATCGACACATTTTATTAGAGCTTAGCTAGTATAGTATCAGGGACACTTGTATTGAGGACTATTGATATGGATCTTTCTGTGGCCAATGTTAGGGCCATGTTTGGAGCTAATTACCTTGAGAAGAATGTTGTGAGAGCTTACAATGTGATGAAGTGTAAGGATGACCTCGTTTCCCCTTCATATATATCCTATATGGTCGGCGGCCCATGATATGTTACCATAAATGGATGAGGTGCCACTCTATTTATGCAAACAATTATATTCAAAATTCTATTTAGGGTATGATGTTGATTACACACACTTTCAATGACATGTGGGTCAGGGGCGGGGAAGATTTTTAGATATGTTCAGATGAGCTGATGTACCACAACCCCCTAGTAAGAGGGTATTGGTGGGTCAAAACCTTTTGGCTCTTCCACAAGGTTTGGAGGCCCACACTGGAGTAGGATATTTTGCGGCTGGGGAGGTGCACCTAGATATATACTCTAGCATTGCCTCCATCACGACTCAAGTTGACCATTTGTCATCTAATCGCATGGGAAGGTACATGTTGCAATCTTGTACCAGCCCAATAGTTGATCAGTTAGATCATTTTTATGATCCTTACATCCGCTACCAGCTCCCCACACCTAATGATATAGCATGTGAGCCCGAGGATTATTTGTGCACGATTAGATCGATGCAGAGCTTGCAACTATATATATAAATTTTAAATATATAATTTATATATCTATTTTTAAATATATTGTGTACATTATATTATGATGGTTGTTGCATATGGGGATTTACAGGCACCTAGTGATCCGATTCATTAGGATACACATGTAAATTAATTTATTTTGAAAAGCATGTACACGTTTTAATTTTTTTCAAGTTTAAATGTATATTTCAAAATTAAATATTTTTTCCTGATAGATAAAATATTATCACATAATATTTGTGTATGTTTGTATAGATCCCTTGAGCAAGTGGAGGATTGGATGAGGTTATAGGTGGTTATGGCACCTTGAGTTAGAGTTTCTATGTTGTGGATCTACATTTATAAGTTATGGATCTACATTTTGATTTTGTTGATACATTTCTAGATACATCATTGATACATTTCTATGTTGTGGAAATTGATCTATTATGTTGTGGACATTGAAATATTTGATACATTTTTATGTTGTGGATCTACATTTCTATGATGTTGATACATTTCTAGATACATTATTGATACGTTTCTATGTTGTGGACATTGATATTTGATACATGCATTTACATATAGAGATTTACATGGACTCATTTTCAAAGCTTAATTTATCATGTATTAAGATGGCATATTTAATTTAAACAAATGACATATATAATTAATTCAAAAATTGGTTCCATTAGTTATCATTCGCCTCACCCTTCACGTAGCCCATTCCTTACAAGTATGTATCAATGCGCTCATACCATTCCTTGGGATCCTTCTTGAGACATAAAAATATCTCTTTAATCTGCATATGTGGGTCTCTTTCCTGTGTACTACAAAGCCTTTAGGTTTTTCTATGTATACATCATCTTTCAATTCTCTATTAAGGAACGCCTTCTTAACATCTATTTGATATATTTTGCATCCCATATGTGCTACAAATGAGGTCATAGGTCATATAGAAGTATACCTAGCCACTGGACCAAATGTCTCCTCATAGTCTACTCCATCCTTCTAAGAGAACTCCTTTGCCACAAACCTTGCCTTATATTTCTTGATTCTACCATCTGCATCATGCATGATCTTAAACATCTAGCGTGATCCAACCATAGTCCTGTCTGTTAGTCTAGGCATAACCTCCCACACATGATTTTGCATTATTAAGGTATACTCCTCAACCATTGCATCTCACAACATTTGTTATTGTCTGACCTCTTGATAGCTGGAAGGATCACTATCTGCTAACTAACTAACTAATGCCACATAGTCATTAAACATGGTTGGTTATCTTTGTTGTCTAGTAGTCATCCTAGGATCTCCCACTGACTCCTGAGCGTCCCTATGTATCTATTGAACCTCACTAACAAGATGCAAATTGAAGGGTTCAAGAATAGACTGTCGAAACTAGCAGACGAAAGAAAAAACAACAAAAAAAACCAGGAACACAGAAATATAATCATATTATATGAGATATATTTGCATAAAAAACAATTACATTCAACATGTCAGGCTGCAAGGCCTTCTAAGTTATAGCCAATTACAAAGATATAAATCTAAGATCTAGCACAGATCTTCTACAAGTTTCAGATCACCTCTTTGATTAGTCTAGATCTATGACTCACCACACAACAACTTGGTAGGAACTTCAAGATATAATCTAAACTTGTGCTCACAAGCCACCAAGTAATCATCTTGCCTCCTAAGCCAACATGCTACTATCCCTCCAAGTTATCTTCCACCAAATTCAAATCTGTAGACCTTACATAAACACCTCCTCCAATCTGATCTGATCTGATCACCTCTGATCTCCGCTGATCTACCCAACACTCTACCCCAAACCTCCTTAATTACTAGCACGACCACAAGTCAGCCTATTGAAAATTACAAAATAAACAAACCCTTAAATTAAATACACATTCAAGCCACAAGTTGGCCTATAAACACATATTAAATGCACATAGGATAAAGATCCAAGACCCAAATAGGTCCACACACATCCCCATGATCGATCCACATCATGATCACATGCTACATGAATTAAATTCATCAAGTCAACCACCCAGATTTGCAAGAAGACTAGTCGGCAAGCCAAACTACCGAGCATCAGTGAATCAACAAGAATTGCCAAGAAAGTGTGATGATTGGGCTCCCTCAAGCATCGTCAAGCCATAATTTATGTTGAGAAACCAACATATGTCGAGCACCGATATGTGCCGAGCCCTTCAGCAGCCGAGTATCCTTACACGAACGAGCCCTTCGGCCAACACAAAAACTGAGAAACATTGCAAGAACTCTGCAAATAATCTACCGATAAAATCCAAGATGCTCCTGGATCACTCATAGTTTATATTGTCAATTGTAGAGAATGAAATATCAACCTCTATCTCTTCTTGATGCATCTCTTGCTACACCCATAGCTCCATATTCTATGAACTCTCAACACTTGAGCTTGTGCTTGTACTAGTAACTGTACTTAAGCTTTACTTCCCTTGATTTGGTTGAGCAGTACTTGGAGCTTTTGTTGGCTTCACACTCTGATCATCTGCTCAAAAATCTTTGGGCCTTCTAAATGAACCTTTTCCTCCATGAAATTTACATCATGCTGAACTATAATCCTTTTGGTGCCTTGGATAAATGTCCAATATGTCTTTAAGGTCTCACAGTGCCCCACAAAGTACCCACTCTCTATAGTCTGATCAACCTTGGTATGTGTATCCCTTGGAATGTGACAATTTTCCAAACTTACAAATATTTTAAAGTGATTCACATATGGATTCTTCCTTGTAAATTATTCCTCTATTCTCATTTTCCCTAGTACCTAATGCAGAGCCTTGTTCTATATAT
>MU226046.1:3057483-3067552 GCA_018584345.1 Thuja plicata
TAGCTTCATTGTTAGATTCAATTCTACTACTTGCTAGCATTCTTATTTCAAATATTGATTTCAAGGTTAATTCCTAAATTAGGGTTTGACTAAGGCAAACCCCTCCCCCACAACAAACAAACATTTTTCTTGTAGGTACAGGTTCGGGACTGTAGATCCGAGGCCAGATCTGGATACCCTTTTCGGTTTTCTTTCAGACTGTGTGAACAGGGACACTTTCAGAGTTGAGTAGATCGAGTTGGCAAAAGTGGTACAGGGTCAACTTTTTTCATAAGATGACATCAGAATGGAAAAATATTTCTGGGTTTTGTCTGTCTTTGTGTTCCGGTTCGGTATGAACTATCATCATCTCCAAAAATAGTCTACAGAACTCAGAAAATGAGTTTTTCCAGATCTGCTATGTCATGAGGTAGGCATCTTATCACATCATTCTTTACATGCTCTTTTCCATCCTTTTGATCAATATAATTAAACATAATATCCTGAATTTAGACATAGGATTTCCCTTCATTATACAAATCTTATTTAGGAGATCTAGGGCATCAAACCCTTCCAAATTTAGATTTTACAGTACTTAACTCCATTGTCTGACTGAATAAGCTTTATCCTCCTTCCTGTCAAGTTCTCCACAAGAGCCTTGAACTCTTGGAAGTGACTAGAAACCTCATCCTTGGTCTTCAAGAAGTATATCTAGGTCTTCTTGGAGAAATCATCAATAAAATTAAAAAAATTATTCATACCCTCGGAGAGACTTTTGTTAGCAATAATAGTCCACTAGAACAACTAAGCGGGAGGGGGTTGAATCTGTTTTGTGCCATTATTTAAACTTTAACCTTTCAAAATCAAAAGATAAATGCAATTCTAAACACATTAACAATTTAACACCATAACACAACCATTTGTGTTCAAGGAAACCTAGTTAAGGGGAATACCCTGATGGGAATTAGCACTCACAATGCACTAAAAGTATAGTATCCCACTTAGCACATTTAGCCTTGTTAGGAGCTGAATATTACATATAGTACACAGTCTTTGTTAAAGGAGAGACGATGTTAGGAGTCAAAAGAAACAACAGGCTCATTGCGTAAAGAAGGTTAACTCCACCTTCAGGACACACTGTCTAAAATATAGATGTGTAGAAGATATGTAATCCAATGAACTAAGTGATAGAAACATATTTGCTTAAAATTTTTTAACTAAAGTTCTTCAATCACAACCTCTGCTCTACATCTAGCAGAGTTTACAAATACAACTTGCAGCTTCCACACTTGGTTGTCTCCTCTTCTCATTTTCCATGAAAGAAAATAACTTTCCTTCATACAAGTTTACAATAAGCAGTTAGGTCGGCCAATTAAGACTTCCCTAATGCACAAATAATTACATAACCCCTTGCTAATATACACATGGTACCTAAAACAAGTAAACATTAATTACAATTCATCAAATATAATCCAAGGTCCGCAATCCATGCTCGCTATCCATAATACATGCCACATCTCTGAATTCGGCCCCCAATAGGTCTTCTCCATAACACATGCCACAACTGACATCACCAAGAGTCTTGCGACCCAAGAACCATACCAAACATTCCTCAACATATCTTCTGACATTCCTCAATCTCACATAACATGAATCATTCTTGCACTTAATTTATCCTTAGAACTCAGAGACTAACTCTGTCATAGCTCATTATCACTATTCTGCAAACAGTCTTCACCAAAATCATTGTAACTCAAACAAACAGAAACATAAAAAGAAGAAACCTTAGATATAAGATAAAAACTCATCCCTGTACATATTCCCATCTTCGCATACTCTGAAACACTCATAAAATATCTGTACAATTCTATCAGTCATCCATGCACTAGTGATAATCAGTCTACCTGTCTCATCAGAAACATATTTGAACATCAATGGAAAAACATGAATGTCGATAACTACAACAAAATCCAATTCCAAAAATCTCTCCAGCCTATTCCAACAATCTCTCCCTTTGGCATTGATGGCAATATATGAGAAAATACATCAATCCAAAAGTACCTATCTCAATACAATCTTCTTAATATCCTCTTCACAGCTCTCCCTAAAACAATAGGGATTTTCCATAGACTCTCTTCACAGAATCTCTCCCTCTTTGACATCAATGGAAAAGGGTGCCATTACTCTATTTCTAATCATATTTCCTCTGCAAGGTGTAGCTTTTTAAAAGTTTCATACCTGCAACAACCAAGTGCTTAATCACTCAAATGTGTACTATTCTGTACTTTCTATCATTCCCCATGAGGAGTATATCCAAGCATCAAGTCTAAAAAAAAATATAGCTCTGAAAGCCACTGGACTTATGCATTCTTACATCAATTAGTTCTCACAAGGAGGGGCTCTTACACCAAGCATACCTCTGAGATTCTCAAAGGCATCCTTTGACAAAGGTTTTTAAGTATATCTTCTATTTGTTCCTTTGTGTTGATATACTCCAATCTAATCTCCTCCTTTGCAACCTTGTCTCTCAAGAAATGATACTTAATTAAAATATGTTTAGTCTTTGAATGCATAACTGGATTCTTTGTCATATTCAATATGCTAGTGTTATCACAATTAATAACCATTGGCTCATCGAAAGTTATCCCAATATCCTCCAGCATTTGCTTCATCCAAACAATCTGTGTGCAATTTACTGCAGTAACATCATACTTTGATTCAACAGTAGACTGGGCTATACAATTCTTCTTCTTACTTAATAAAGAAATCAATATTTTCCCACAAAAAAATGCACAACCACTTGTACTCTTTTTGTCATCAACATTTCCTGCCCAATCAACATCAGTATAAGAATGCAAACAAAATAATCATATTTTTTATACCATAAGCCATTTTCCAATGTTCCTTTTAGATGTCTAAATATTCTCTTTATAGAAGCAAGGTGAGTATCTTTAGGATCTTCTTGATATCTTGCCACAATTCCAACTGCATTAGAAATATCTAGTCTAGTGTGAGTTAGATATTGCAAGCCTCCTATCATAGATCTATACTTTTTTTGAAAAACACTCTAAGATTCATCATTAGTAGTAATCTTGTGACCAATAACCATAGGTTTTCCAATAGGTTTACACTCTTCCATTCCAAACTTTTTCAACATTTCCTTAAGGTACCTAGTCTAAGAAATAAAAATACCATTTTTGTTCTGATTAATTTGTAGTCCTAGGAAAAATTTCATTTCACTAATCATCGACATCTCAAATTCATTTTCCATTTCCTTACAAATTTTTTTAATCATTTCATCATTACCTCCACAAATTATATTATCTATAGAAACTTCAACTATCAATATTCCATCTTCACTAGTTCTTAAGTATAAATTACTGTTTGCATTACCTTTTCTGAAACCAAGACACAATAAATACTTGTCTAATCTAGCATACTATGCTCTAGGTGCTTGTTTCATTCCATACAAATCCTTCATCAATTTTCAAACCATGTCCTCATCATCTGTTAGATGAAATCAATCAGGTTATTCAATATATACTTCGTCCTCTAGATATCCATTCAGAAATACATATTTCACATCCATCTGATATACTTTAAAGTCTTTGTGTGCAACATAAGAAAGAAATAATCTTATTGCCTCATGCCTAGCAACATGATAAAATGTTTCTTCAAATTCTATGCCTTGTTATTGTGAGTAGCCTTTACAACCTAGTCTTTCCTTATTCCTTACAACCATTCCTTCTTCACTCATTTTGTTTCACAAAAACCATTTAGTCCCTATAACATTCTTTTCCTTAGGTCTAGGAACCAATTCCAGGGTGTTATTTTTATTTATCTATTCCAATTCTTCCTGCATAGCTTTAGTCCAAGATTCATCTCTACACGCCTCATCAGTAGTTTTTGGTTCAATTTGAGAAATCAAACAAATTTCATCTCTTAATCTAGATCTTGTCACCATGCCTTTAAATGCATTGCCAATAATTTGATTTTTAGGATGGTTCTTCTTAACATACCTCCGTGTCTTTGTAGTTTCAATAAAATTATTTGAATCATTCAGAGATACCTCAATCTCATGATCAACCTCAAAAGGTTCTTCTTGATTTGCTGTAACCTCACTATTATATAAAGTCTGGCTATAGTCATATATTATTTCTTGATTCTGAAGATTCTCATCAATCCTAACATTGGAAATTCCAATCATATTCCTCAATCTCTGATTAAAACATTTATAATATTTTTTTCTCTTAGTGGGATAACCAAGGAAGATCCCTTCCTCACTTATAGCATCAAACTTTCCTATCTCATCATCTCTTTTAATATAGTATTAACTGTTGGAATGAGTTGAGTAACTGAGAGGGGAGGGGTGAATAAATTACTACAAAAACAAATCCAAGTCCCTTAGATGTCTTAAACAAATTGATCATTGTTGCTCGGTTAACACAGATATTCTACTAACCCTCGGTTAATATAGAAAATCTTAAGATATTAACTATGATTATCCTTTAGTAATTAATAGCAGAAAGATAAACCATAAATCAAATGAAATGTACACAGATAACACCAAGATTTAACGTTGAAACCCAATATGGGAAAAACCACCAATTGCAACTAGTCACTTTTTTTCACTCTTCTGAAGTGAACCATGTTAGGAGCCAACCATGTCAAAGGTTACAATAACACACTATTAGGTGTGATCCTATTAGAGGATTTGATCACCCTGTAAGGACTGGCCTTGTTAGAGGTCTTCTAACACTTCAATACAGAAATGTCACCTTGTGAGAGGATTTACAGAAGACTATTAAGTCTACTCTATTAAGAGATTTTGATCACTACTACAATTGTTAGAAAGTAACAATGGATTGACCTGTTTGATAAGAAACTATCTTTTCTGATTCAGATCTCTGTTTTGGATTTAATTACTTGATCCTCACTAATCGGATATTTTGTTGCATTTCTATGTATTCTGTCTTCAATTAGAATCCTATTTGGTTTTGTCTTCACTATTCATATCTTTTTCACACACTTATTCAATCCAAACTTGACCTTATATTTATATGATAAGCCTTGTCAAGTCGGCCTCAATATCCTTCCAAATAAATAATAAAACTCATGTCTGTCAGCTGCATATAACCAATTATCCATAAAATATAAACTACTGTTAGTTGGCTGACACTAACTATTTAACTCAGTCAACACTAAAATTCTTCAATGCCTGACCAACACTGTAATGCCCGAGTGAACTCGGTGAGAACTAAAAATTACTTTGGTCCTCTTCAATGCCCAAGAGTGTTTGTCATGAACTGACTGTGCTCAGATAGGATTAGCCATTTGTGTAAAGATCACTATACTTGTGTAAATATCAATGATAATACAAAATTGAATAATTGTCATCAACAATATCCCTCTTTGGCATTGATGAAAACACAACATGTCATAATACAAAGAATTATAGAGCAACAGACATAAGAATGAAATTTTTATTAATGTCCTTAGCTTCATTCTGATTCTCATAAAAAACTCCCTTTATCTTCACAATCACTGAAGTAGAGATTTCTCCCTCTGTAATCTTTATGACATGAAAAAAACTCTCCCTCTTTGACAACCAATGCCAAAGACACCAACTGATATATATATCCAATGAAGTTTTAATGTACCCGTTTGTACTAATTCATATGGAATTAGCTCTAAATATCTGCATCAACATGTTAAGTATGTTTTGTAGCTTGGTTGATGCACCAATAAACTGTGTTTTAGTGAGCTTCAGGTAGGGGAATTACCCCTAGCTTTCCTCTAAGATACAAAAATGCATCCTTAGGTAATGATTTTGTGAATATGTCTTCAATTTGTTCTTTAGTATTCACATATTCTAATCTTACTTCCTTGTCCTAAACAAATTCTCTCAATAAATGATACTTTATTGCAATATGTTTAGTCTTAGTATGCATCACAGGGTTCTTTGAGATGTTAATAGCACTGGTGTTGTCATATTAGATAGTAATTAGTTTTTTGATTTCCACCTTCATACCTGACAACAACTATTTGAACCATATGATATTTGAACAATTCACTGCTACAAAAACATACTCTGCTTCTGTTGTAGATTGAGAAATGTAGTTTTGTTTCTTTCTTGTCCAGGAGAGTAACCTCTTTCCAAGAAATAATGCTCCACCACTTGTTCTCTTTCTGTCACCAACACTTTCAACCCAATCAGCATCAGTAAAATTCTTCAAATCAAAGTTTCCTCCTATCTTATACCATAAGCCATAATCTTTAGCACCCTTAAGATATCTTAGAATCCTTTTGATAGCCATCAAATGATTCTATCTAGGATTAGCTGAAAACCTTACAACAATACCAACTGCTAATGCAATATTAGGTCTAGTGTGAACAATATATTAAAGTTTACCAATATGGATCTATAGGTAGTCTGGTTTACTTCCCTTGAATCATCATCCTTAGACAACTTATGTCTAGTAGGCAAAGGTGTTCCAACTAGTATGCAGTCTTCCATCCCAAATTTCTTTAGTATATCTTTCATGTATTTAGACTGGGTAATGCAGATACCATCCTTCATCTGATAGACTTGTAATCCAACAAAGAATTTGATTTCCCCAAACATAGACATTTCAAATTCCTTACTCATAGCTTCGGAGAATGCTTTGCATAAGTCATCATATCTAGTAAACAATATATCATCAAAAAATATTTCTGCTAATAGTATTTTGTTCTGAGGTCACTCTTTGATATACAAGCTACTATTATCATTAGTTCTCTAAAATCCAATTCTTATCAAGTAACCATGCAGCCATTCATACCAGGCTCTAGGAGCTTTCTTTAGTCCATACAATGCTCTGTATAATTTTCAAACCATATTCCTTTTGTTAGGATCTACAAAACCTTCAGGTTGCTCAATATAGACTTCTTCTTCAAGAATTCCATTCAGGAATGCAGATTTTACATCCATTTGATGTACCTTGTATCCTTTGTGTGCAGCATATGCCAGAAGAGTTCTGACTCCTTCAAGTCTTGCAACAGGAGAAAAAATTTCTCCTTAATCAATACCCTCTTCTTGAGCATATCCTTTACATACTAATCTTGCCTTGTTTCTGGAAACTTGTCCTTTTTCATTCATCTTACTTCTAAAAACTCACTTAGTACCAATCACATTCTTATCTTTTGGTCCAGGTACAAGAGTCCAAGTTTTTTTCTTTTCTATCTCCTCAATCTCTTCATTCATTGCTTCGATCCATCTTTCATCATTCAATGCATCTTTAATAGTTCTAGGTTCAATTTCACTAAGAAAACATGTGCCTTTAATTTTGTTCCTTATCATTACACCTTCTATCTCATCTCCAATTATTTGTTCAGGTGCAAGATGCCTTCTGACATATTTTGCAAGTACAGGATCATTCCTTCTTGATTATGGGCTTGTTCCACTTGGTTGACCATGCTCAAAAGTTTTGTTCTGTTCTTCTGTCTGATACTCAGGTTCCACTGTCTGAGACTTGGGTGCCTTTGTCTGAGACTTGGGTGCCTCTGTTTGTGACTCGATTACCTCTGTCTATGACTCAGTTTCTTCTACTAGCAGCTCAGGTTGCACAGGCTGCAACTCAGGTTGAACTATTTGAGTTTTTGCAGATGAATTCAATGGTTGATACGGATGTTGTCCAATCACCAGTACTTGTGTCTTAGGTATAGTATCAGGTTCATAATACACATTTTTTTTGTAATCTTGAGGCTCTTTATTGCTCTATTCTTCACCTCTTTCTGTAAACTCATCAATCCTTACATTCATACTTTCTATGACTTTGTGAGTAGAAAGATTCAGACATTTATATGCTTTGATTTTATAGGAGTAGCCTAGGAATATACCTTCATCACCTTTTATATCAAATTTTCCATTTCTTGCTTCCTTCAAGATGTAACATTTACTTCCAAATACTTTGAAATAACAAACATTAGGTTTATAGCCATACCATAATTCAAAAGATGTCTTCTCAGTACCTTTCTTCATTTGAACTCGGTTCAAGGTGCGAATTGTAGTGTTGATGGATTCCTTCCAGTATTTGGTAGTAACATTCTTTTCAATCATCAAGGTTCTTGCACAATCCATAATAGGTATGTTTCTTCTTTCTGCTATACCATTCTGATGTGAAGTACCTGGGGCAGATAATTGTCTTTTGATTCCTCTTTTATTACAAAATTCATTAAATTCATTAGAAATGAATTCTCCTCCTCTGTCAGAGCTTAAGCATTTAAGTTTCTTTCCTGTTTCTTTTTCAACTCTAGCTAGGTACCATTTGAATTTATGAAAGGCTTCTGATTTTTCTTTGAGAAACATAACAGTCATCATTTTGGAATGATCATCAACAAATAGAATGAAATACTTCTCACCTGTGTAACTTTTTGTTCCAATTGGTCCACATAAATCAGTATGTACCAATTCCAAAACTTCTTCTATATTGTAATTCTTGCTCTTGAAGCTAGTTTTTCCCATCTTCCCAATTTGACATTATTTGCATATTGCTAATTCAGGTTTCTTCAGAATAGGAATTCCTCTTACTCTTTTGTTCTTGCTTATGTTAACTAGGTTATCAAAGTTCACATGACATAACCTTTTGTGCCATAACCAACTTTCTTCTACTCGTGCAATAAAACATGAACTTTCATTGAGATCAAGATAAAATAGATTACCTTTTGTTTGTCTTCTAGTTCAAACTAGGTTTCCCTTACCATCCAGGAGCTTGGCCTTACCATTCATGAATTCTACCTTGAAACTAATGGTGTTCAATTGTGCCACACTTAGTAGATTGTGCCTTAGTCCTTCAGCCCAATAAGAATTATCACATTTGATTCCTTCTGTTAAAGAAATACAACCTTTACCTTTCACATAGAAGGCTTCATCATTCCCAAAACTCACACTCTTATCATCATATCATCATAGTGCTCAAGATGTTCAAATTTTGTTTTATCACTAGTCATGTGGTGAGATCAACCACTATCAATTATCCAAGTGTCATTCTTGCTAATATGAGAATATACTGTTATCTTTCCATTATCTTCATTATCTAACTCATCCTTAATATTAGCAATATAAACCATTTCATCTTCATCTTCATCACTGTCAGAATCTTTAACAATAGAACAATATTTCTTACCTTTGTCTTTGTAGCTTTGTATCTTTTGAAATACTTCTTTCCTTTGTACTTGTTGAACTTTTTCTCACCTTTGTCTTCCTTGTTTTGACACTTAGCAGCAATGTGACCAATGTCATCACATGAAAATAAAATTAATGGTATTCTTCCTTTGTACCATCCTTTTCCTTTTGCAACTCTCCTTTCAAGTAATGCTTCAATGATTTCCAAATCTTCATCATTAGATTCATCATCACTATCAATGTAAGTTTGTTTTCCTTTCATCTTTCCAAGGTTTGATTTAGTTTTGAATGCAGACTCAAGATTTCTAAGATTACGAGAGTAATTTTCAAAGTTATCCAACTAGATTTATACCATTGTACTACATCTCATCTCTTGAATAGCTGAAACTCTAATTGCATAGATAGGAAGTAAAGTTATTAATACCTTACTAACCACTGTTGTTGATGGGGAGGTTACCTAACTCTCTGAAATTCCTACTCTCTTCTAGGAATCTCACCTAGAATCCTATTCAATTCAGGACTCTCTAGACTCACCCTTGAGTCTCTTAGGGCTACTCTTAGACCCTAACCAGAAGGACTATTCTGTTCCCTCTATCCTAGGTTCCCTACCCACCGAAATATTTTACTCCTCACTGTCTCTCAATCTTCATGACTAAATTCCCTACAGTCATGCACCTTCTGACTTATCTATCTCATCTACAAGTTCTCTAGCCGGACCATAGGCTCGCCTAGGACTTGTTTGCAAACTTGACTAGCTTCTCAACTAGCACAAATACAGACACAGACATAATGTACAAGGTGGATGCTTCTTGACTGTCACAATCCATGGAACAGATTATCAGAGTCAAGAAGCACCCATATTTATCTAATAGAAACAAAACAACACTTTACAGAACTCTGATCAAAATAAAAGAACACTCAAAGTAC
>MU226046.1:3110185-3136593 GCA_018584345.1 Thuja plicata
CTATTTATCTAAGTATGTTATTGTTACAAATTGTATGATTATGTGTATTTTTGTATCTCCCTATTGTAATTATGTTGGAGAAGTTAGAAATATAAAACATGGTCATCAAATATTATATACCAATGTTGTGAAGACATTTTATGAAAGTATTGATTTGAACACTTACAAGGAATAGATGTAATAAATTCATTTTACAATCAATTTAATATATAATACTCTTTTACATGATTGGTAAAATAGACTTGAAAATTTAGAATTATATTGAATGTGTATTTTATGTAATTTGTGCCAAATGTTGTAAAATTTTGATACAATTGTATCTTACAAATAGTACATGTATTAATAAACATTCTTCTACTCGATTTGCAGAGAAGAGTTGGTATTCCACAGTTGGAAATAGAAAATCAGTTGTTCTAGTTGAAGAGAAAATATCAAAAACCCTGCATAGACCAAAAGTATACATTTAGTACATATATTTTATTTTGTATGAACTTTGATAGTTTAACTATGCATATGAAATGGAGTGTACCACAAATTGAGTAAACTAATAGTGGTGTGGTTCTTACAATTGATTTTTTGTGGTAGCAGTAGCCTATGACAAAGTTTCCAATCGCTTCTCCTCTTCCTTCCACCGAGCTACAAATGGGTTCTATTGCATGTGTGCATATCTCTCAAATGTAAAAGTTGATTGGATGCGGAGGTTTCCAAGCTCTCGAACTCTTGAAATTATTGTGAATGTAAGGCCTTTTCTGTCATTGTTGCCAATATCGATTGTTGCTTTGTGAAGCGTAAGTCCTTGTAATTTGTGTATCGTTAAGGTCCACACCCTTTTTAATGGTGTTTGACGGTGGCTTCCATGAATGATTGGGATTATGGGAATATATTGTGGGTTGTTGTTGTCTCACAGTGGTCCCATGTAGTCTTTTAAATTCAACAATAACAAATTGTGGAATTTGAGGTGGTTTTTCACCATCATTGTATACTATTGCTTTGACCTGACCAAGTGCATCATTGATGAGTCCATCTTGAGCCCATTTATTTGTACATGTCATGACCTCTTGGCCAATACACAAGAGGATCTTGGATTGAAGTTGTTCTTCTTCTGGATTTGAGCATGGTAATGCTTTAAGTTGCTATACATTAGATAGGGAAAATGTATTTGCTAAAGATAGAAACATGCCTTTTTTACTGATTAAGACCATTTCATTTGTTGAAAAGAGATGTATGGCTGGGAGGAAAAGTCTTTGTTCATCTCATGCAATTGATCCAATACTTACTAAGTTTGGTATGTGTAGTGGGCTGAAAAAGGTTAGTCTCTTTAAGACAAGTGTAGTGGGTAATAAATTTGATTGTGACATAAGAAGCTGCCAATATGCAATTGTAGGTTTGCATTCCATAAATTTGAAAGAAGTGCACAAAATTGAATCTGTATAGGAGTTTCCCCTACTTGGCGAAATATTTTATCCAGGGTAACAATGGTGTTGAAGTTGCAGTAGAGTGTGCCACCATGTGAATTTGAAGCATACATTGGAATGTCTTTCACTGGTGGTAATTGTTCAAAGTCACCAAATAGAACAATTGAGTGTCCTCCAAATGGAATGTCATTCTTAGTTGGAAAATATTGGCGTAGCCTCATGTCAAGTTTTTCAAGTAGCTTAGGTCCTATGAAACTCATTTAATCTATTAGAATGTAACAAATGAAGTACATGCCTTCTTGGAAGGTTGCTAGAGCTTTCCCTTGTAGGGGCACCATTTCTTTGATTGGTACTGGAAGAGAAGAATGAATTGTTGATGCTTGTATGTTGAAAGATGATATGCCTTTTGGGGTGAGTAGAAGTAGTGGTGTTTGCCCAGGTGGTGTGGAGTTGATCATTGTTGACTTTATTTTTGTGATAAGGAGTGACTTTCTTGTGCTTGTTGTGCCCTCAAAAATAAGTTTAAGTGGTGGCTTTTGAATAATTGAATGTAGATTCCCTAGAACAATCTCGATTGATTTTTGTTGTTGTAAAGACAACGTAGTGTGTGTTTGGTGATTGAGAATTTGTGGGACTTGAAGTGTGGTTCAATTAGCTTGTATGAAAGTAGCGGCTAATTTTTGTTGTGATTGATTGAAATCTAAATTTTCCCAATTATTGTTCAAGTCTATTTCTCTGTTACCAAGCATGTCAATTTCATTTAGGTGGATAGGTAGGCCTGGGTACAATCCTGACAAGACTTTCCATTCATTTGGTGTACTTTCTTGCATAGTATTCTCATTGCTTGTTGGGTTGTCAATTTCATTTTCTTGTACCTGTTCAAGACTGGTTCTGCGTACATGTCAAGGATGGTATTGGTTTGAAAAAGTATCCCAATTATTTTTAATCTCACATGATGTTGATTCAATATGTGTTTGAAGGTTGCAGAATGGCTTGTATAGAACTAATTAACTCAAACAAAATGCTTCAAATCTATTGTTCTCTTTAGAAAGGGTGGCTATGAAGCATGTAGAGACTCGAACAATAGCTATGATGGGGCGTTCTTTCCACTATTTTATTTTCACGAAACATTGAAGGTCCATTTTTAGCGACTTCTATAATTGATAATGCCTCTCGATGTGTAGGGCGTGAGATGTAAGATTCAATATATGTGGGGTATGTTGTTTTGGATGATGGTGCAATTGGTACACATTATAGATTTTTTTGGTTGACATTTAAAGATACAAATTTCCTACTAGATAGGGAGAGTGGCAGTTTGAGAAAGAGATGGAAAGTTCCTTGGGCACCGATATCATAGTCCACGAGGTTTTCAAGAAGCATTCTTTGAAAAGTAATTGGGGCTGGTCTTTCAGAGTTGAATCTTGTTGAAATGCGAGACAAGATGGCATTGTATGTTTCTGATTTATTTTTAGCCTTCACTGCATATTTTGCAATGTATTTTAGTACTACATTAATTGACAAGACGGGTTGGAAATCTACATTCGCTCACCAGATGGAAAGTATTTGTGGATTGTGTTGGTTTAAACAGTCATCATTACGATCTGGGGAGTGGGCGGGTTGGACATTGTCAGATGTGTAGATCTTAGATTTTTCTTGAGTGGTCTAGGATGCCTTATAACAACATACAAGAGAAGGCCCTTTCATTCAAAGGCATGTTTGGAGGCTAAATTTTGTGTGCCATTGCACACGGTTGAGAATCTCAATGTAGTCACTGGTGGGGTTAGAAGAAGCTATCATATTTATGTCCATTAAACATGGATCATCAACAATTGATTGATGAATTTTTTGATTCCGCAATTGAAGACTTCGTGGGTTCCATGCAAAGACATATCTATCAATGAAGTCAAGTGCAATTTGGATCAAGCGAGTATCATTCCATTGCAATTACCCAATGTATGGTGCTTGTCGTAGCCAAATGAAGCTATGGATATGTGTAGATCCTATGTGTTTCCATTCATACCTAAGAGTTTTTTTGCTAGTAAATACTATGAGTTTAAATAAACTTGAATGTGGGATGGAGGGAAATTAATAGCTATACCAATGATCTGTAGCACCAAGAAGCTTGTCTAGGACCTCTTCACAGAATGAGCTGTAAATCTATGGTCCATTTAGAGTGCCGCCAGGTATGGATTTTGGATTATATTTTTTAACCGTCATCTTGTTGCGGCGCTAGGGGTTTGTTGGTAAGGTGGATAGCATGACCTTATGCAGGTCTGGCCATTTAGTATCTGTTGCGCTTACGGTAAAAAAGAGATTTGGACAACCAATCTGAATCACCCTTTCAAAAATCTCTCCTCATCGTTGATTCCAAAACTCTCATGTGCGAAGAATTGATGAGTTAAAGCACATGAGTTGGTTAGCGAGCTTGTCATCGGGTATGTCCTTTAACCTTTGGCATAGGTCATTAACAGATGCAAGCATAGTACCATCAAGTTGTTTATGAACAATTACAGTTGTTGTTATTTGGCTTCAGTGGGACATAAGGATATTTAGTATCAAGTACCTAAACTATGGGTGTTTCCTAAATCTATTGTCATAATATCGTAAGAGGTGGTGAGCATATTCATGTAGTCTAAAATCTTTTATACATTGTTGCTTGAATGCAACTTTTCCTTGCGGGTACAAGGCTAGAAATGTCATTACAAACAATCCTTCTATTGTGTATTCATTGATGGGAGATATATAAATGGATGGACACTGTATAGTTGGAGCTGGGCAGCCTTCCCCTAGTTGTATTAAAGATCGTACCTCTTCCATTTCTCTTCTTGTAGTCGGAAGGTTTGGTACAAATGATGTGGCTCACATCATTTCCTCTATTTGGTCTTCTTGAGTTGTATTTATGTGTGTAGATGGTCTATCAATAGGATCTGGATTTGAATTTGTTGTGTACAAAAGGTCTAAAATGTCAGTGGAATGAATGGGAAAAGAGGACAATGCAGAGACATCTAACTATACATCTTTGTAAAATGGGTCGTTACATATTTTATACTGTAATGCTTCATAAACACGACTTCTGCTAACATAGAAGTTATATTTATGATGCCCAATATTTTCTTTGTTGACTATAATAATGTCCAATCCATATATTCACCTGGGAAAGAAAGATGCTATTGTGGAAATATCCTAAGGAAAACATAGTGTGCCTGCTGAATTTTAGTTGACCACCTCTTGCATAAGTAACCTGAATAATAGGGTTGATTCTTGCAATCAACATCTCTTCAATTTGAGTAAAGGCTTGTAAACATTGAGGTTGTTCACCAGGGTCCATGTTATTCCATTTTGAGAACCAATTTCCATTTCTTTCTGATATGCATCTATAACAACTAGTTGCTTCATTTGATTGCCTTGTTTTTATTCCTGGATATCTTTCCATGCAAACTAGACATGTTGAAATAGTAGAAAGGTTATCCAATTTGGAACAAAAATTATCTCTTGCTGTGCAATAATCCCGAGAAAAATTTGGAGAGAATGTTAGCTCTATTGGGGTGACTTGAGTGGTATTTTGTATTTGTGGTATTTGTGCTTATAGGTAGGTTGTGCTAGGTAGCGCTGGTAGTGTAGAAGTGGTTTTTGCATCAACAAGGCTTGGGTAGGTCTCTCTTTGTTTTTTTTTATGATTTCCTTGTAGCATGGTACCTTATTCTTCTTTTTTGATTTCTTTGAGCACGCTTGTCTTGATCATTTTTATTATGTAAGTCTATTTATAGATGTACGCCAATGCTGGAGGATTTGATATACCTGGAATTATTGTTGTTGCAATTAAATACTTATATATTTTATAAGAGCAATTGTAAGTAAATTAGACTTCAAGGAAAACATTTTAGGGTTGAGTTTAGTGTTATGAATATGTTTAGGAAAATTAAATAAGTAGATTCATTAATAAAAGACCCAACCTGTAAAAAGGAAGTCTCTTAAGAAAAATGCTTTTATTGTATTTCTTTGTAAATTTCAAAAGTAAGATAACCTATAGTTGGTATTCATATTTGAAAGAACTTGTCTAAGTGTTGTATGTTTTTTTTTGTTCATGTTTTTCATTCCATTGGTTTCAATGAGAGTTTTATTTGGGGCAATTGAATGCTAATGATTGTACGGATAAGGATCTAAAAGAGAGTGTAAATGTATTGTTTAATATTTTTTTAGAAGCATTTTGAAGAGTAGATGCACAACACAATTTAAAAATATTATAGTGGGTACTAATAAATGTAGTGGAAATTTTATTGACAAGTTTGCTTCATTATCATTAGAAGAATTCTACAAACAAAGATGCATGCATCATTTTATTTTTGTTGGGGGAAAAACATTACATAAAAATATACTATTGCATATTCCAAGCGTAAATTTAAGTTTTTTGCCTAAAACAACAAGGGAAAATTACATTTATCATTGTAGGGGATGAAAAAAAAATTTAATGCATAGCATTATAGTAGAATATTTCAAATATGGATATATAACCGTGCATAATGAGATTCACGTGCCAATTTTACGCAAGCTTAAGTGCTGTAACAACAAATCTTTGTGTTTTTTTACCTCCAAAATGGTTAATTTTGATGCTAAGTTCAAAGTAAAACTGGAAATTGATTATATTGTCCAAGATGTGTCTTGCAGCATCAGGCTCAACTAATAGAAGTTATAATTCTTCTACAAGTACTCCCAATGGATCAGTTGAGGGTCATTAAAATGTAGTTACCATTAGCTGCTCACATGTAGCATCTTGTAAGTCCATCTTGTGCATGTAGCTGTAACCGCAGTCAGAGAGCTCAGTAGAACATTTGGGGCACCAAAATTTATTTTTCGAGCCCTCTCAGGAGGCCCAACATGCTCCATCCTCCACTCGTTCTTCATTACGGGCTTAGAGAATGTGCATGCCACGTGGGAAACCACCTCACCCACCAA
Source organism: Thuja plicata (assembly GCA_018584345.1). NCBI lineage: Eukaryota > Viridiplantae > Streptophyta > Pinopsida > Cupressales > Cupressaceae > Thuja > Thuja plicata. The sequence goes on from MU226046.1 coordinate 3,116,554, forward strand.
AGGTTATGCAACCTCTAGGGGTGTCTTCTATTCTTGCATTCACATCTCATTTGGATAAGGGAAATGCACTTGTATTACCTAAGATGAAGGTGCACTCATCTCCCTCCATCCCCATCATCTCCAACATACTTCACCCTGACATTTATGTCTAGGGTAAGACGCCTAATAACATCACACAATCTCCTCTAGCACCGACCACTCAGCCTTCAAGGGCACTGCCTATTTCCCAAGCTACCCATGGGGAAAAAGGGGAAATGTCCCCCGTGACTAAGCCTCCAGTGCCTTCATCATCAATCTTGTTGATACTATCAAATTTTTTAGAGTACCATGTTGATATTTGCTATGGCACTAGAATGTGCCCTAAATGATGTTCTAAGTTGCCCTCTTTGAGAGGCTAAAACTTTGATGCCCAATTATGTGTCATGAGGACTCACTTTGGGATTTTTTTGTGTGTGCATATCATTGATCCTATATATCCACTTGGAATCCCCTGTGATCAATTTAAACTTGTTTTTATTGCATTTAATTTGAGGGGTTTGTACAAAACTAAACTATGCATAGGTTTAGATTTAATAAAGTGGTCCACTTTAGAGACTTGTGGTTCTGACCTAGTTGACTTTCATGATGAGATAGCTATTTCCCTACATTTTAATCATGATAGATATTTCCCACATCTATTTCCAGACCCCCCATGAGTTCATTTGACCCATTTGCCAAGTCATATCCAGATTCAACTTATTCTATTATTCTGCGTATTTTGTGTCATATATGCCAGATAGATATTTTCAGGGGATTGTAACTTTGTATCAAATGGTTGTTATGAGATGATGGCGGTGGATCTATACTCTCAGTATGTAAGTACACTAATGTGCTGATTTCTATGATTCTATGAGATGATTTAGTATTTTTACAAGGGCTATTTCATATGCAGTTTACTCACTTCTTTAGTGTGCATGATCAGATCAATTTGGAAATAGTCATTTTGACTATTAATATCTTGCAATACCGAAGGTTTTTGGCAAATCCCTCCAGCACATGCCTTCTTTGTATCTCAGTGAGCAAGTTCGTCCATGGGTAATCTTCCGGGATACAGTTTAGCATTTTTTTTCAAAAGGGCATTCATGGTGGATTTCTATAAGGTTTCAACATCTTCATTCGCAGAAATAACAAAGTAGCCAAATTTGACAATTAAAATCTCCCGTTCCAGACATCATCATGCAAATCTATTTTACAGAATGAATGTTGGTGTATCAAATTGTATGCTTACCAGTTTCAAGGTAATGTGGTGACATTTGAGGCATTTTCAGAAGGATTTACAGAGGTCACTTGTCATTTTTAAATCAAAATACAGAGCTATTAAATATGGTTTTAATGGACATCTTCTTAACGATCTCAACTCCAAGCACACAGAGAACTACTATCACGTCAATTAGAGGAGGAAATGTGCTTCAAAATGAAAAATTGTTTAGCCAAGTCCATGGGGGACCCTACATTCTACGTGTAGGTATAATGCCCTTTCAATCATGTTTCAAGAAATTATTATTATTTCAAGTCAATTTGATTTAAATAATATTTGGTGAATAAGGATTTTTGTGGAGTTTTATTTCCAAATAGTAAAAGAGGAAAGAAAGAGAAAAAATATTTAAATCATTTTAATGATTTATATAAGTTTACAAAATGTCCAAGGGGGGAAAATAATATTCCAGTTTAAATCATTTTTATTGATGATTAAAATATCCAGGAATATTTTCATGTTGAACGGAAAAAAATATGAGTGGTGGGCCAGCTATAAAATACTTGCATTTTGAGGATTCTAATATGCCAAGTTTAATGTGCGCCGCGAATAAGTGAAGTTTTAAGAAAAAAATAGTGTGGGTCCCTTCGGCCACATGGCCCCAGACGCATCCTCGCTAGCAGTATGTGGTCTTTGTAAATGAGCATGAAATTTGCACAGATGGATGGTTTAGGGTTTTCAACCATATCCTCCCGATAGGGCAGGGAAATGGTTTAGGGTTTCAAAGGGTGAATTATTTGAGTCAGAGGTAGATGACTTTTACAGAGATGTTAAGCTAGATAAAATATTAGTGTGAAAAGCATTTGTCAGCAGGTGTATGCCGATGCCCAAGATGGACGTGCTTGCAAAATGTAAAAGCATAGAGTGGTCATATAAGCTGTTTTAATGAAAAGTCCCCAAGAAGTGGTTTTATAGTTTACAATGGTTACAGGATATATGTGCATGGTACATTCTGTAGGGAATTTTCAAGTTCTTTTGAATTAAAGGATTGAAATGCTTTGCCTGGACCATATTTTGTGTTAAGGTGTTTTTCACAAACAGAGTAAAGTGGGGTAAAGCATAAAACGAGACTTATTTTACTTGAAACTTTTGATTTACCAGAGCAATGGGCAAAGAAGTTAAAAACAGTTTTATGCTTCTAGTAGGGTAAAATGCTTCTACATAAATATGAGAATGAGTGAAAATTAAAAGCAATAAATTGGTGATTTTACATACAAAAGTGAAACACTTTCACTTAAAAACAGAGTTAACATGTTTATGAAAGATGAAAACATTTTTGCACAGGAGTAATAGTATGTTATAGGAGTAATAGTATGTTATGACAAATCTAATTTTTCACTAAATGGTAAAAATGTTTTCGAAGTAGTGAAATATTTTACATAAGGAGGGAAGTTATTTTACCAATCAAGGGTAAAAATGGCAAAGGGGGCTCTTGTTTTTACTCTCAAGTACATTAGTTCAATATATTGGTGAAAATGTTTTTTCAATTTAAAAACATTATAAGGGGGAAATATATGATGAGTATAAGATGTGGAGAGTAAAAATTCTCATCCATGAGGTTTTTCAACTTAGGTAAAATGGGTTTCATTAATGAAGTATCTATGCATATGACAAAGTAAAAATAATCATGAGCTGGGTGTTTTACTACCAAGGGTGAAGATTATTTTCAGAAGATATACCAAGTGAAAGGTATAAAGTGAAATCATGATTCACTTTTACCAATTGTAACCTTTTTGAGAGAAGCCTAGAAGTGAAAGGAATATGTGTTTACCTTTACCAAAGGGGCCAAATAAGGAAGATCTTTTTTTTTCCAGTTGAAAAGTGTAGTTCACATGTGCAGATCATATATTTTTGTGGTGAAGAAAAGGAATATTTTGCAAAGATATACCAAGTGAAAGGTATAAAGTGAAATCATGATTCACTTTTACCAATTGTAACCTTTTTGAGAGAAGCCTAGAAGTGAAAGGAATATGTGTTTACCTTTACCAGAAGGGGCCAAATAAGGAAGATCTTTTTTTTTCCAGTTGCAAATCATATTTCAAAGAGAAGAGACTTGTCATTAGGAGGACAATCTGGAATGACTATCGGGCCTCGTGCTAAGAATAGCCAAGTATTTTAATCTCTCCTTTATAGGAGCCTTTATTTATCACCACTCACTCCCATTGAGAGGGGGCTAAATTGGACAAATCAAAATTTAAACTCTTAAAACTAAACTCACTGATTCACTCGGTAAATACTGAATTAGTAAATAACCAATTCACAAAATAAACTAATAACATAAGGAACAATCAATAATTCAAACTTAGCAACATCAAATTAACTCATTAACACATGATTTAACTCATTGACACCATATTTAATGAGGAAACTCAATTTGGGAAAAACCTCGTGGGAATTGTAACCCACAATAAAAATGTACCCTTTTGAAGTTCGCTCGGTTAAGAACTTATCTTGTTAAAGATTACAAACATATTTGCTAAATGTGACTCTGTTAGGGGATTTACCTTAGATCTATTAAGATCTTCACCCTGTTAGGAGTGGCCTTGTTAGAGGTTTTTAAACACTCTTTTGGAATGTCACCTAAGTCTAGGTTTTACAAATAGGATGGTTAAATCCACTCAGTTAAGAGATTCTCTTTTATAAATATTAATAAGCAACAGTAAATTTTGATCTATAAATATAGAAACTACCTATGATTGTATCAGATCCTTTATTCTCAATTGAATACTGACATTACATAATCCATTAATCTCTTTCTCAGACTGTAGATTATTCAAACTGTCTTTCTCTGTTCTTCTCGGTAAATGTTGTTCTTCAGCTTCTTTCCTTCTCTGTTCAATTTTCCAGCAGCATTACACTCTGTGTAATTCTCATCCTTTATATAGACATACTTTTTCCTCTTAATCTCCTTAATTTGATTTCCTTCCTTTGCAGTCATTCGATCATCTTCTTCGTATTTCCTAACTCGGTAAACCATTTCACTTTTACCTTGAAACTTGTAACTTTTCTTGGAACTTTCATATTTATGTTTAACCGCTTGATCTTTGCCTTAGATCTTCATTTTGAATTTTCCCCTTTGTAGACCTTGTAAAAAAATTATGTAATTCATTTCCTCATCCAACTCATCATCACTTCGCATTAAATTCAATTTTATCATCATTTAATATCAGTAACTATACTTGGTAAAACTTACTTGGTAATTGCCTTCACTCACTCCTTGGTGTCTAACTCATCTTCGGTGCTCAGTGCTTGACTTTCACTCGGTTCTTGGTAACTATAACTGACTCACATAACATTCTACCGACTGACTCAGTCTAGCTAGGTAAAGTAACTCTTTCAATCATAACTTTAATTCATTGTAGCTCTCGACTTGATCAATCAAATGTACCAATTTGATAACATCAAATATATAGTAGAAAATAACTATATCATCATTACTTCATCATTGTTTGATATGTATTTTTCACCCTTTTAACTTCTCCTCTTAAGATATGGTAACATGATAAAAATCAATTAATCAATTGCTTGGCATCAAGGACAAAAGAACAAATGATCTAACCATTTCTACAATCATGATACTCAGTATCACTCTATCTTCATCATCTCCATCATATATTCATTAGTTAATCAAAAATCTCCCTCTTTGGCATTGATGGCAACCGCTATAACAATGTTATAGCAATTGATGATGGAAGCTCTTATAGCAATTGATGATGGAAGCAATTAATACATAACTATACTTCCTCTGAGTTGATATATTTGTTTCCACTTTGATATTTCTGATCTGAATCTCCCTCTTGGATAGATCTTCTATTTCTGTAACATAAATGGGTATGTGCAAGATCATGAGGGGCCAAAAAGTGGCGATGTAAAAAAATTCCACTTTCCACTCAGCCAAAAGCGCATGAAAATGTTTGTTGATTTTTTAGTAGGCCTGGGTGTCAGTACACCTGGGCAAACTTGACACCAAAGCATAAGCCTAATCGGGTACCTAAAAATATCAGGTACCCGAAAATATTGGGTACCCAAAACCTGTGGCATAAATCAAAACCTGCAAGTTGTTTTCCTCATTTCTCTCATTGTTTTAGGATTGAAAAATGGCTTGATATATCCTATACTCAATTTTTTTGGGTATCTGATTTCTCTAACAACAAATTCAACTCTGCAGTATATATGGTAAGTAAATTCTTGATATATTTTGATTAATTTATTTAATTTTAATGTTAAATGAAGTTTTTTTGGTTGAAATAGGGTTTTGTATTTATTTATTTAATAATATATGAAATCAAATTTATATTTATTTTTTATTTTTTATTTAATCAGGTATGTCTGACAACAATGAAGAAAATAACCCTCCCCCACCAAATAACGATCCCTAAAATAATCCAGAACTGCTTCAAAACCCTCGATCTTTAGAGGATTTGATACAAGACAATTTGAACACTATATGGGGGTTCCAATACACATATCAAAATATACCTACATTAGGTCCCATGCTTGCCACCCTAAATACTATTATTGAAAACATTGACACACTTACACAGCAACATAATGCTACTCTTCATTGGCGTGATGATATGCATGCCCAATTTGATGAGGGGCTTGACCATGATGGGGTTGTGGCCCTCAATATAACTAAAGAAGATATACCCTCCCTTTTCAAATCCTAAAACTAGATTAAAAGTTGACCCCAAAAATCCCAAATTATCAATTAAATGGTGCACAAACGATGCAATGCATACACAGTTTTGGGATCATTGGCGCATGGTTTTTGATAAACCACCCCATAGCAATTTGGACCTCCCTTTCTATTTTATAAAAAAATTGTATGCTGGGTTTGTGCTTGGTCATAATATAAATTATTGGAGCATGAGGCCCAGCATGGGCATAGGTGGAGGAGATCCTCAGACTAAGCCATTTTCTCAGTGCAAAAAGGCCACTACCTTTGTTCCCCCCACTGATGTCGCACCCCCTCCTTTAGTGCAGCATCCCGATATCATTACAGAGGCTTCCTCATAGAGTATTAGGGTCATTCACATGCTGAGTGATTAGTTGATCAGGTAGACCAGATCATTGTTGCCTCCTGGCATGGATGATGTTGGTGCATCGACATGTGGTAGCAATTCACATGTATGTGTGCCCCATTCTTGCACTATGTGCAAGAATTTGTGTCTTGGACCGCTTATTAATGCTGATACATATTAGTGTGTTATTGATGAGGAGGATACAAGAGACGTAGCTACAGAGGCTGCAACACCTCATGAAGTATCTGTGTCTCATGAGAGTGGTGAGAAGGGGTATGCAGAGCCATGGATTCATGTTGATATGGTAAGAGTAAACATTATAAATAAATTTTTCACATGACTTATTTAATTTAAAAATAATTTATTTATTTAGATTAGTTTTAATGACTGCATGCACTTATGTATATATATTTGGTCCATTTATGTTCATTTGGTGACAGAGGAGGAGTTGAGATAGGTGGATGACTCCATAATTTCGGTCATTTCATTTGGCCTTGACACCTATACGGTATATTATAAATTATGTACCCATTATTTTTTTATATCATTTGGTTTACATACTTAAATCTCTATCAATTAGAGCAATAAAATTCACACATTTACTAACATATTGTCATCTTATTATACTCTTGTAGGTATCAACTGATGTCATTGGGGGGCACGAGGGGGTTCCTTCTTCATGTGTCGACAAATGAAAGGTAATTAATTATTTAAGATTAATTATGCATGCATATGTATGCCACTTGTGTGTAGTAATAAATATTTTACATGCACTTTATTGTATAGGGTGTGTCTCTTAATGATGTCCTGACATAGGTTCAGGAGCCTAGGCTCACAGGCATCTCAATTCAGAGTGATAGCCCGATTGTACATAGATTTACATATTGTTATTTGTATTTTGTAACTAGGGTTGTTATGATGAAGTAAATTTATATATAACTGACTATCTTTTTGACTCTCATAGGTTACTCCCAGTGCGAGGGAGGCCCCACGAGAATATTTCATATCTTTGTTGACCCAGTCCACTATTCTAGAGGAGAGATCAGTGGATGTAATTTTTAATTTTAGTTCAATCAATTTGTAATTTTATTATGCTATCATCCTATTTTGTAAATATATATTTATAGGTCAAATTTGGTATTGGTGGCATTGTCCCTTTGCTAACAAAGGCTTATGTTATGACACTTGATCGTAGTAGGTGACCGAGAGGCCAGTTACAGATGTTTGTATTCAGTTATAACTTATAATTAAATCAATGTTTAAATTATGAATTATATATATGTACAAATCATATAAACTAAGCAATCTAACTTGGGATTGAACTCATTTTTTATGCAGGATCAATCAGAGCCAAATAGTTCTTCAAAGAGGCTACATTTTGATGACCCCCCTACGACATAGGATGTAGTTTTAGTTGTGGTCATTTTGAGATGCCACTTGGCACATTTTGAGATGGCATATATGCCACATTATACACCTTGAAATATTGATTTTGTATACATTTTGAAATGGCATGTGTCATATTTGTATATGGAGATACTTTTGATACTTTCTATATATAGAACATTTTCCTTTTTACGTTATATTTGTGTCATCTTTTGTATACACATTTATTATTCATGTTTATGGAACTGAATGGTGAAGTTATATCTTGACTATGATTATGATTGTTATATCTTGAAGTTATATTTTGAAGTTATATTTGATTATCATTATGATTTAAATTATATCTTGTTGAATTTATATGTCAATTTGTTTGAATTTTTTATAATAGATGTAATAAATTACCGAGATCACTCAAATTCTCCTCTGTTTGGTAATGATACCCAAATCCTTCCTTCAATAGTACATCAACTTTTAGACTATTTTTGGTTATTTTCTCCAAAAATTTTAGCAACGACTATTTTTGGTTGTTTTCTCCAAAAGTTTCCAAAAAAATTTCAAAAATAATAAGTTCTTTAGATACCCTTTATCAATTTATAAAGCATATGTTAAAATCAACCCACATTGTTTTGTAACATCATGCTTAAAATTTGTTATCCTCAGTCACACACCTTGGGGACACTTGGGTCGAGCATGGTCGCGAGCGTTCAAGTGACTCTGTGGGTGGAATGGGTTTGAAACTAGGGTTTACCCGGCCAACTGGAGCTAATGGAAGAGACAGTTTGATGCCATGACAGATAGTTTGAAAGATACACTACAGAGATACTTTTAACTGACCCTCACTGCAAGTTTTGGCATCGACTGAGATTGCCTTTCCAAACGCAAACGAATTCGAATCGCCCAAAAATGAGAGAGGTTGTTGTAGAAATTGGAAATATGATCTTGTAGTCCTTGATAGTTTGTGGATACCTCTCATGTGGTCTGAGATATGAGCCTCGGAAGATCACTGCCCAATCATGCTTCGTGTGCCTTGGTGACACTTGGGTTGAGCGTGGTTGTGAGTGTTCCAGTGACTCTGTGGGTGGAATGGGTTTGTCATTGGAATTTACCCGGCCAACCAAAGCTGATGGAATAGATGGTTCAATGCCAGGACGAACAGTTTGAAAGATACACTATGGAGCTACTTTCAACTGACCCTCACTACAAGTTTTGGCATCGACTGAGATTGCCTTGCAAAACATAAATGAATTTGAATCGTCCAAAACTGGGAGAGGTTGTTTTAGACCTTGGAAACATGATCCTATAGTATGGTTTTTTAATACCTCTCACGATGTCTAAGATACAAGCTTTGGAAGATCACTGCCCAATCATGCTTAGTGCACCTTAGGGACACTTGGGTCGAGCATGGTTGTGAGCGTTCTAGTGACTCCGTGGGTGGAATGGGTTTGTCACAAGAATTTACCTAGCCAACCAGAGATGATGGAACAAATGGTTTGATGTCAGGATGGATAGATTGAAAGATACACTATGTAGCTACTTTCAACTGACCCTCACCACAAGTTTTGGCATCGACGTAGATTTCCTTGCCAAACGTAAAAAAAGTTGAATCACCCAAAATTGAGAGAGGTTATTGTAGACCTTGACAACATAATCACATATCCCTTGATGGTTTGTTGATACCTCCCAAGAGGTCATAGATACGAGCCTTGGAAGATCGCTGCCCAATCGTGCTTAGTGCACCTTGGGGACACTTGGGTCGAGCGTGGTCGCAAGCATTCAAGTGACTCCGTGGGTGGAATGGGGTTGTCACTAATGTTTACCTATCCAACTAGAGTTGATGGAGTAGATGTCTCAATGTCATGATGGACGGTTTCAAAGACACACTACGGAGCTACTTTCAACTGGCCCTTATTGTAAGTTTTGGCATCGACTGAGATTGCCTTGCAAAATGTAAATGAAGTAGAGTCACCAAAAATTGAGAGAGGTTGTTGCAAACCTTGGAAACATGATATCATAGCTCTTGATGGTTTGTTGATACCTCTTACGAGGTCCAAGATACGGGCCTTGGAAGATTGCTGCCCAATCATTCTTAGTGCACCTTGGGGACACTTGGGTCGACCGTGGTCGCGAGCATTCTAGTGACTCTGTGGGTGGGATGGGGTTGTCACTAGCATTTACTCAGCCAACTGGAGCTGATGGAGTAGACACTTTGATGCCAAGACAGATGGTTTGAAAGATATAATACAAAGCTTCTTACAACTGACCCTCACTGCAAGTTTTGGCATCGACTGAGGTTGCCTTTCCAAATGCAAATGAAGTCAAATTTCCCAAAACCAATAGAGGTAGGTTTAGACCTCAGAAACATGATCTTGCAGCCCCTAATGGTTTTTTGATACCTCTCACAAGGTCTGAGATATGAGCCTTGGAAGATCGCTTCCTAATCATGCTTAGTGCACCTTAGGGACACTTGGGTTGAGCGTGGTCGCGAGCATTCCAGTGACTCCATGGGTGAAATAGGTTTGTCACTAGAATTTACCTGGCCAATCAGAGCTGATGGAGTAGATTCTTTGATGCTAGGATAGATGGTTTGAAAGATACACTACGGAGTTACTTTTAACTCACCCTCGCTTCAAGTTTTGGCATCAAATGAGATTCCCTTGCCAAATGCAGATGAATTTGAATCACCCAAAAGATAGAGAGGTTGTTGTATACCTCAAAAACATGATCCTATAGCCCCTAACAGTTTGTTAATACCTCTCACAAGGTTTGAGATACAAGCCTTGGAAGATCGCTGCCCAGTCGTGCTTAGTGCACCTTGGGGACAGTTGGCTCAAGCGTGGTTGCGAGTGTTCCAATGACTCCGTGGGTGGAATGGGTTTTTCACTAGTGTTTACCCATCCAATCAAAGCTGATGGAAAAGATGCTTTGAAGCCAGGATGGACGATTTGAAAGATACACCATGGAGCTACTTTCAACTGACCCTCACTGCAAGTTTTGGCATCGACTGAGATTGCCTTTCCAAATGAAAACAAAGTTGAATCTCCCAAAACTGAGAGAGGTTGTTGTAGACCTCAGAATCATGATCTTGTAGCCCTTGACATTTTTTTGATATGTCTCATGAGGTCTAAGATACAAGTCTTGGAATATTGTTTCCCAATTGTGCTTAGTGCACCTTGGGGACACTTAGGTCGAGCATGGTTGCGAGCATTCCAGTGATGTTGTGGGATGAATGAAATTGTCACTATTGTTTAACCAGCCAATCGGAGCAGATAGAGCAGATGCTTTGATGCCAGGATAGACAGTTTGAAAGATACGCTACAGAACTACTTTCAACTAACCCTCACTGCAAGTTTTGGCATCGACTGAGATTGCCTTGCCAAACGCAAATAAATTTGAATCACCCAAAACTGGGAGGGGTTGTTGTAGACCTCAGCAACATGATTCCATAGCCCTTGACATTTTTTGATACCTCTCACGAGATTGGAGATACGAGCCTTGGAAGATCACTTCCTAATAATGCTTAGTGCACCTTGGTGACACTTGGGTCGAGCGTGGTCGTTACCATTAAAGTGACTCCATGCGTCGAATAAGGTTGTCACTAGAATTTTCCTAGCCAAATGGAGCTAATGGAACAGATGATTCGATTCCACGATGGATGGTTTGAAAGATACACTACGAAGTTACTTCCAACTGACCCTCACTGCAAGTTTTGGCATCAACTAAGATTGCCTTGCCAAATGCAAATGAAGTTGAATCACCCAAAACTGAGAGAGGTTGTTGTAGACCTTAGAAACAAGATCCCATAGCCCTTTATGGTTTTTTGATACCTCTTACAAGGTCCAAGATACAAGCCTTGGAAGATCACTACCCAATTGTGCCTAGTGCACCTTGGGGACACTTGGGTCGAGCATGGTCGCAAGCGTTCTAGTGGCTTCGTGGGTGGAATGCAGTTGTCACTAGCATTTACCCAGCCAACTAGAGCTGATGGAGTAGACACTTTGATACCAAGATGGATGGTTTTAAAGATACACTACGGAGCTACTTTCAACTGACCCTCAGTGCAAGTTTTTGCATCGACTGAGATTGCCTTACCAAATCAAAAAAAGTTGAATCGCCCAAAAATGAGAGAGGTTTCTATAGACCTTGGAACACGATCCCATATCCCTTAACGGTTTTTCAATACCTCTCACGAGGTCCAAGATACAAGCCTTGGAAGATCGCTTCCCAATCATACTTAGTGCACCTTGGGGACACTTGGGTTGAGCGTGGTCGTGAGCATTCTAGTGACTCCATGGGTGGAATAGGGTTGTCATTGGCATTTAACTGGCTAACTAGAGTCGATGGAGAAGACACTTTGATGCCAAGATGGACGGTTGAAATATACACTATGGAGATACTTTCAACTGACCCTCACTACAAGTTTTGCATCGACTGGGATTGCCTTGCCAAATGCAAACAAAGTTGAATAGTCCAAAAAAAAAGATTTGGTTGTAAACCTCAGAAACATGATCGTGTATCCCCTGACAGTTTGTCGATACCTTTCACGAGGTTCGAGATACAAGCCTTGGAAGATCCATTCCCAATCATACTTAGTGCACCTTGGGAAAACTTGGGTCGAGCATGGTAGCGAGCATTCCAATGACTCCATGGGTGGAATGGAGTTTTCACTGGCATTTACCTATCCAACCAAATTTTATGGAGAAGACACTTTGATGGCAAGACATGTGGTTTGAAAGATACACTACAGAGCTACTTTCAACTGACCCTCACTGTAATTTTTGGCATTGACTGAGATTGCCTTGCCAAATGCAAATAAATTTGAATCACCCAAAACTGAGAGAGGTTAATGTAGATCTCAAAAATATGATCTTGTATCCCTTGACGATTTTTGGATACCTCTCACAAGGTCCTAGATACGAGCCTTGGAAGATAGCTTCCCAATCATGCTTAGTGCACCTTGGGGACACTTGGGTCAAGCATGGTTGTGAGCGTTCTAGTTACACCTTGGGTGGAAAAGGGTTGTCACTAGTGTTTACCTAACCAACCAGATCCAATGGAGCAAACGCTTTGATGCCAGGATGAACGGTTTGAAAGATACACTATAGAGATACTTTCAACTGACCCTCACTGCAAGTTTTTGCATTGACTGAGATTGCCTTGCCAAACAAAAACAAAGTTGAATCACCCAAAGCTAAGAGAGGTTGTTATAGACCTCAGAAATATGATCTTGTAGCCCTTGACAGTTTGTCAATACCTCTCACGAGGTCTGAGATATGAGCCTTGGAATATTTCTTCCCAATCGTGCTGAGTGCATCTTGGGGACACTTGGGTCAAGTGTGGTCGTGAGTATTCCAGTGACTCCGTGGGTAGAATAGGGTTTTCACTGGAATTTACCCATCCAACCAGAGCCGATGGAGTAGACACTTCAATTCTAGGATGGACGGTTTGAAAGATACACTATGGAGCTACTTTCAACTGAGCCTCATTGCACTATGAATCGTTTACATCTATCATGTATGTATCCATCTGCACTTATGATGCAGAGGCTTGGAGAACTCCACAAATTGGACAACAAGACTCCACACCTTTGTAAAACAATCCTAAGGTCTCACCATGTACCTAGGGGATTTTACTTGCTCCAAGAGGTCAAATGACTTCGAAATGACACAAGGCTAACCACAAGACTTCCTAGGGTCCCAACAAAGTCCAAAAAACTTGTCTTGACAGTTTACAAGTGCATAATTTGTGACTTTCAAAGACCAGTCAGTACCTATTAATGAAAATAATATCCTTACAGAATTAGAAACAACAATCAAACTTGTAAGAATTCAAACCTTGCAAATGACATAAGTAAATAATAAAAAATTATGAGTATTCATTGCCTATTTCTGAGGAAATTTATACTTAGATCCCTTGTTGGAACTATTGGCCACCCATACATGATTTTGCTCCTAAGTCCTTATCAACACTTCTAGGACATTTAAATTTTAAATCAAATTGATTGTTACAAATTTCCATTGTAGGCTTCAAAAGATATCAATTAACCATTATGGATTCTTTTGTCCTTCTATATCTGATTGGATCCATGGTGACCCTAGGTGTCTTCATAGGTGCTCCTACACAAGTTACAATACACATAAAAAACCAAGTTTATTGACTCAAAATAGAATCTAAGAAAGGTGAAATTAATGTATTGAATTTAAGCTTAATGAACTTAGAAAACCTTGCACTGAGTTAACTTATTACCTATTCAAGTGTTTCTGAAGGGTCATCTCTTTGCTTCAGGGTCTCCAATAGTGCTTCATGATCAACAGTACTAATAGTCCAAAGTTCTTTTGTCTTTGGATTTCCTTGATTCTTTGACAACTTGACATTTGTTTTTATAACAAGGTGTGAATACATGAGAATAGTTTTGTGCTTCTCATAGTCTTCAAATGCAGGAATTCCATTCTTTCTAACCATGGATGTTCACAACCATGTTCTGACAACAACAACTGAACTAGTAGGATACATGAACCCATCACCATATACCATCGATTATACAATATTTTGTTTACCTCATACACAATGTGCTAACCAATAATCTGACCTCTCATCATTCCCCTGCGGTGCAACCAATGCAAAAACATCTCCTGGCTATAGAAGATCTGAAAGATGATCATACTCAACTGAAGTGTCCATGTCATCATTTCTTATAGAGAGTGTCAAAGATAAAGGAGTTAGATACTGTGGAACCCATGTATCCACCCACTCACTTGACTCACAATGATCACAATCATACTTAAATCACATGGGGAAAAAAAAAGCCAACTCTCGTGTCCAAACGGTCCATGCACTACTGTCGAAGCTTTGGAATGAATGCATTTTTGAAGAGTCTTTCACTATTTGAAAATCCAATCCATCTCGTATAGTTCCCTCCTCAACCAACCAAAATAATATACACACTGTAGAATCAAGAGTCCCCCCTGTGATAATGCTAAAGTACACCAATCAACAATAGAACAAGCATCAAGAAGTATAGCACCTGAAATTTTCAATTGCTCCTTAAGTAGAGCTCTCTTCACACACACACCTGCTCCATCATGGTCCCCTTTCCCATGCCCTGACTCAAAAAAACTCCAAATATGAGGTACACCTCTCTCCACATGAATTCTACACAACCAATAAAACATTCTAGCATTCTTAAATTGACCGGTGCAATTATCTGACCAAATGAGATGCCTATCCATAGCATTATCATTTTCCTACAAGAAGTCAAAATAGTTTTGGAAACAATGTTGGAAAAACTCAAGAGAGTGAGACCTATCATCACTCATATAAAAATGGTACTCTTTAATTATCTTCCACTCATATTTTGTGCTATCAGGGGAATGTCTATATGTGATGTGTACAAAAATAGCAACCTGAATGGAATTGTAATATTAAGCTTGAGTCTTGTTTTGGGGCTGCAATGTATAGTTCTCCGCAAAGTCTACAACGGATATGATATTTCCAATGGTGAAAGTGTCCTTACACAGCCTGAATTGTTGATCCAACCATTGAGATCTGTGACTATGCCTTGCATACTTGTAAAAAACATTTGTCTTGAAATCTGAAATAAAATCAGCAACATTGTATTCTTTTGCAACTAACTCACATCTAGAGCCTTCACCTCCACTCTTCAATGTATATTTCACTATTTCATATACCTTTTTTTGGATGAGTGTCTTTCCAAAATCGTGTTCCAAACCCTCATGAAAACATGTCCTAAACTTGGACAATCCACCACATTCTGAGCACTTGGCATTTAAGAAGTCTTTTTTATAAAATAAACAACCATCATCTCTATGACATAAAAATTGATCTAGTAAGTCTCTTGATGATTTGGGAAGACCACTTGCACCACAATCCTCTATCATTTCATTAGTATGTAAAGTAGAATGAATGGACCTTAATAGTTCATGATGTATTGAAAACTCACATGATATTTGCAACATGTATTCTGAATCTTAAGGGGCACACAATAAAATGGCTTCTTGGATTCAAAAGACCTTTGTGATATTTTCAATGTTGGATGTGTCTCAAAAAATGTTTTATACAACATTGTTTGACTTACCTCCACATAATGTTTAGGATGTGGAGTGTGATCTCGATTGCCAACTCTCAACTTCAAGACATCCTTCACATTTGGTGACACTCTTGAGTTAGCATGCCAAAATTGTTGAATTTCATCCTTGACAACAGCTGTTAGCTTCTTATCAAAATGTGGAAGTCTCCCACCATAAGCCCATGTATCAATTTGAAGCGGATCATCAATTCTTTCTCTTCTTGCAAGTGCTCTATCCAAAGTTTTACGGTCTATATTGAAGTCAACACAAATTTGTCTGATCAAATGAGCCTTTCTCAACTGATGACTTACTAAGGAGGTTGTAATAACCCTCCGAGCAACTCTCTTTTATTTTTCTTTGCTAGGCTTCCCAATGCTATTGAGAGAATTGAAAAAATTCTTCACAATAATGACATTTCTCTCCATTTTCTTGTTCACACGAATCTTCAATTTCACAAGCATAGGTCTCATATTTTGCATCTTTAACAACTGTACAAAAATTTGATATTGCTCAACCAACGTCTTGTTTCCAAAAAATTGATCATAAAGTCTTGAAGCCCACAACCTAACAGTTCTATGTGATCTCTTTCCTTCCCAGCTATTCATAATTTTCTCCTCAATTTTAATTAACCATTTAGGTGTTCTTAAAAGCCCCAAATTTGAAGTTTGATTATCTTTATTGCAAGGGACTTCATTTCGCGTATAATTTGGAGATGTGTAATGTTCATGTGTTTCTTGTGCAAAATTTTCATTCCCCAAGTCTACATTTTCAATCTCCATCTGTACATTTTCATCTTCATTCCATTCATCGTCATTCCCCAAGTCTACATTTTCATTCCCCAAGTCTACATTTTCATTCTCCATCTCTACATTTTCATCTTCACTCCATACATTGTTATTCACAAAATTAATTTCCATATTATTTTCAAATTCAACATCCTCTTCACTTGCAACTACATTTATGGGGTCACCTTGATTGATGTTTAACATAAATTTTCTCTTTCTTCGGTGATTTTCCCTATCTTTTTCCTATATGCTTAAATTTATTCATCTGTCACCTTCCTCTTCCGTTTATACTTTCGAAGACTACTGCTTCCCATCGTGAGACCACAAGTTGACAAAAAACAACTTAAATTAACTAACTTTCAAAAAATGGGCCCCAAATCACTTTTTTTCTGCAACACGTCTGAAACCCATGAAAAAAGTATGAAATTCCATGATTCTCTGGTCTGTGGGGCCAGGGAATATTTTGGTAAAAGTTACACCAGTCTATAATCGGGTACCCAAAAAAAAAGGCGGGACTAAATGAAATAATTCAAGATTTACATATAAAAGGAGGTTTAATACGCCTTATATAAATATTTAAATTGTATTATATATAAATATTTTATATATATTAATATGTATTATATTATATAATATATATAGTAAAGAATATATATTTGAAATACGATATGTATTATATATTATATATTAAAAATAGGACATATTAATATATAGGTTAATTACACCAGCTTAAGTGTGACAAGGGGTCATGGGGACTTCCGAGGGGTCCTAATGCATGATAAGGCGTACTAGGACCCCTAGGAACTCCCCATGACCCCTTTCAACACATTGAAACAATCAAATGTGCCCCAAGGGGTCCTGCATAGGATAAATTGTACTAAGACCCCTTAGGTCCCTCTGTTACCCCCGAGAACACATTGGAACACTTAATTGTATACCAAGGGGTCCTACAACCTCTTGGGACACACTTGAGTGGTCCAATGTATCAAAAGGGGTCATAGGGACTTCCTAGGGGTCCTAACGTGTGATAAGGTGTCCTAGGACCCCTGGGAAGTCCCCATGACCCCTTTCGACACGTTGGAACACTCAAGTGTGTCCCAAGAGGTCGTAGGACTCCTTGGGACACACTTTATTGTTGAAATATGTCGAAAGGGGTCATGGGGACTTCCTAGGGGTCCTAACATGTGATAAGGCATACTAGGACCCCTAGGAAGTCCCCATGACCCTTTTTGACACATTAGAACACTCAATTGTGTCCCAAGAGGTCATAGGATACCTTGGGACACATTTGATTATTTCAATGTGTCGAAAGGGGTCATGGGGAATTCCTAGGGGTCCTAACACATCATAAAGTGCACTAAGACCCCTTAGGTCTATATGTTACCCCTAAGAACACATTGGAACACTCAATTGTGTCCCAAGGGGTCCTACAAGCTCTTGGGACACATTTGAGTGGTGTAATGTGTCAAAAGGGGTCATAGGGACTTCCTAGGGGTACTAAGACATGATAAGGTGTCCTAGGACCCTTGGAAAGTCCCCATGACCACTTTCAACACATTGGAACACTCAAGTGTGTCCTAAGAGGTCGTAGGACCCCTTGGGACACACTTGATTGTTGAAATATGTCAAAAGGAGTCATGGGGACTTCCTAGGGGTCCTAACAGATGATAAGGCATACTAGGACCCCTAGGAAGTCACCATGACCCCTTTCAACACATTGGGATGCTCAAGTATGTCCCAAAATGTCATAGGACCCCTTGGGACATATTTTATTGTTCCAATGTGTTGAAAGGGGTCATGGGGAATTCCTAGGGGTCCTAACATGTGATGAGGTGTACTAGGACCCCTAGGAAGTCCCCATGACCCATTTCAAAAAATTGGAACCCTCAACTATATCCCAAGGGGTCCTACAACCTCTTGGGACACACTTGAGTGTTCCAATGTGTCAAAATGGGTCATGGGGACTTCCTAGAGCTCCTAACGCGTGATAAGGCTTACTAGGACCCCTAGGAAGTCCCCATGACCCCTTTTGACACATTAGAATGCTCAACTATGTCCCAAGAGGTCATAGGACCCTTTGGGACATACTTGATTGTTCTAATGTGTCAAAAAGGGTCATGGGGACTTCTTAGGGGTCCTAACGCGTGATAAAGTGTGCTTGGACCCCTTAGGTCCCTCTGTGACCGCCGTTGACACATTGGAACAGTCAATTGTGTCCCAAGGGGTCCTACAACCTCTTGGGACACACTTGAGTGTTCTAATGTGTCAAAATGGGTCATAGGGACTTCCTAGGGCTCCTATGATGACATGTAACTGATTAAATGGTTGACTATATTAAGTTGAAGATGATGCATACATTAAATCAGTTAATGGTCTATATTGTCATTGATGTCAACTTGATATCATCTGTATGGTCATATACATAATGCTAAAGACTTTAGAGAACCAATGGAATATAGGTTATGCTTTCAACAATGCATAAAAGTCAAGTATTCACTAAGTGACAGAATACACCGGTGGAGTGCACACCATCGGTAAAGACAGAGATAAAAGTCACAGTGATGCCCGATAAGTAGAAGATAGTATTGCCTGACAAAGAAGAATAAAAGGATTCTCGACGAGCTAAACACAGTGTTGTCCAATGAGAAAGATCCAATGATGCTCGACGGATGGAGATCTCGAAGCTAACTGAAGTGACACTGACAGAACTGGCAGTTGTCACCGGTGATGAACTACAGAATTGACCGACAAAATAGAGAGATCAGAAAATGACAAAATATCTAGCTGGCAGAGCTAAAAGATAGACTTAACTGGTTTTTTTATTCAAACATAGTTAAGTAAAGTGATTTGTACAGTTGGTAAGAAGATAACTACGAGATAAATCAGGAGTTAAAGCCATAAATCAAATTGGCTAGATTATTTTTCATGCCAAGAATCAAGAATCAAGAACCTATAATTAAGGAATATCATGTCTATTTAAGAGACAAGCATAATTCATTCTCCATGGTGGTGAAGTGGTCGATAAGCAATCAGATACACAGGGGAGTGAACTGATCAAGGATGCTGAAGAGAAACTGATGAAGGATTAACTTCATGCAGTCCTGATCAAACAAGCTGAGGGAGAGCTAAAGAATTCTGTAGACACCGACGGATAGTGAATCATAGCATCAAAGAGTAGAAAGAGTTAAGTACAAAAGAATTGAATTGATACATTGATCAGAAAGATATTGTAAGTAAATAGATCTGAAAATTTGCAATTAAGTTGCATTAGAAATAGGTCATTTTGTTTCAGTTTAACCATTGAAGCATTAAAGTCTCTTAACAGAGTAGGACTTAACAGTCTTTTGTAACTGAGGTATATCCTAATAGATTACCAGAAGGTTGACTCATGATAGTAGCACCAGTCTTACCTAAAGCCTATTGACAGTCTAAGAAGGAGGCTGATTCAAGGATGGTAGTAAGATTTG
>MU226046.1:3161455-3173034 GCA_018584345.1 Thuja plicata
GTATCATATATATATATATATATATATATATATATATATAAAATTTAAATATGAAGATATTATGTGATATATTGTAAAATACATATTAATATATAATGTAGAAAATAATATATAATATAACATTTAATATTAATATATATTATATAATATTTAATATAAAATGTATATTATATATTATTTAATATATAATAGATATTATATAATATATAATCTAATATATAATTTTTGATATATAATATATCATATGAAGGATGGAGAAATGAGAGGGAGAAAGGGGTTGGAAAAAAATTAAGAGGGAGAAAGGGGAGGGAAAATTTAAAAATCAAAATTCTGTCATCCTTTTTAGGTACCCGAAAATATCAGGTACCCAATTAGGCTCGGTATTGCATTGTACACCAAACCTACATGGTCAACTCTACAAATGTCACAAAAACATGTTTTTCCCATGTTTCTCTGAGTTCCAGACTTTGACCATGTAGCTGACGACTTTTTTTCACTCAAATTTGATGAAACGAAAAGGGTATCTTAAGGAGATTATCAGCTTTCTATCGATATAATTGTTTTCAAATTTTGAATTTGATAAGTAATTATTAGTTATTTTCTAATTGAGTTACCTCTAAAGTGTTGATTTATATACTGATTGAAAAATGGCCATAACTTTCAAACGGTATAACATTTTTGAAATCCAAAAAATGCGTCACATTCTATGCTTCACTTACTATAAGGGAAATTTTTTTTTTGAATTTTGTAAAGTTTTCAATAAGTTAAGGTGGTCAGACATGGGAGTTTTTATTCTGAAAATGTTGTAGCAGAAAATTCATAATTAATTATTTTTTGGAATAAAATTACAAAAAAATGTGTCACATCCAGGCATGAGTCTACTACATATAGATAAAATCTTATAAAAAATTATTATTTTTAAAGCAAAAATGGGCTAGCCACTGAATATATTTATTAATATAATATAAGCTGATTTAAGAGCTCATCCGGGAAAGAACCAACAAGAAAACCCAAAATCCTTGCTCAAATACAATATAGCAAAGAGATGTTGTGAAAATACAAAATATTTGGGAAATTCCATTCGAATACCAAATCACCATCTAACAATGTCGAGCAATATTCCATTAAATACCTTCCAATTTTTTTATGCTAGTTGGTACAGCTGATCGGTTGTGCTTGTTGGTTCTGATACAAAATCTATTTTGGTCGGTTATGCTTGTTGGTTCAACTGGTCAGTAATGCTCGTCAGTTTCTCCTAGTCAGTTCTATTGGCCAGTGTTATTTGTTGGTTGACCCTATTATTGGCTCCGCTGGTCGGTTCTCGTACAAAATTTGATTCAACTATATTTAGAAAATATATATTTTAACTAAAATACCCGAACTATAGTATTTGCTACATGGGCACAAAAGTTTAGGACATAGTCGATTAATACAATACAAAAACTTTTGCCCAAATGTCTGCTTTTGGCATATATTCTGTCACCCATTGTTGAATATTCATTCCTCCATCGCAGCAGAGTCATTTTCTTGAAAGCTGATTTGAGGTGTGAAGGCTCCCCTTCTGTCCATTCATTTGATCTACCTGGAGAATTGGACATTTCCCACCTAGAGCCACGGGGCATCTCTTCCTTCTTAGCAAAGCTTGAACTAATTAATGGATTTGAACCCCAACCACTCTCGTGTTTTGGGCTAGCTATCTTTTCCTAGTCAGTGTTGCTAACTGTTGTACATAGGGTTTGCTATGTTGTTACATCTGCAATTCCATGTTGGTGGCCAAAGCTACCATATCGGTGAGAGTGTGCATCTTTATCCATTTCACCTGACGCTTCCCCTATCTCCCAAATGTTCCATTCACTGCCATGACTTGACGGCTTCCATTTTGAAGGTCGACTGGAGAGAGCACATGGTGGAGATGTGGGGTTTGGCAACCCTAGGAGTTCTAGCAGAGCACTGGTAGTCTTTCTCGCCCTACTTTCCAACTGCACTCCAAGCACCCTCGTAGTAACCTTGAGACCATTATTCAAATACTTAGCATTATGACTGTTAAGCGTGTGTTTTACCCCCTCGTATGTTGCTAGAAAATCATGAAATTGCAATAATTGATGACGTAAAAATAAACCCCCCACAAGAGCTTGGCCACTCCATAGGTCATAGTGTTGCATGGCATTTTTCAGATTATTCCCAATCCAAAATTGCTTTTGAACGACTTTAAACGCAAGAATTTCAATTAAGTGCACAGACTACATCAAATCCATTGCGTTGGAGAGAAATATTGATACTAACTGGGAAGGGTAAAGGAACTGCTTTGAAGTGGGAATTAGGTGTTCATCACCAATTACCTATTTTATCACCCGTTTGATGAAGGCTGATTGTGCAATGAACATACTCTCAAGGACAGGGTCACTGATAATTGCAGGCAAAACCTCTTCTTCAACCCTCGGTGCTAACCAGATCTTGAAGTTCTTCGGCAAAACCTCCCTATGAAGCTTGGAGCATGAATCATAGCACACGCATACTTCAGATAGAGCCACCATTCCAGACTTGTGTTATTCTATAGTGCAATGAGTTTCCTATAAATAGACAAACCTCAACTTTTTATGGATTCCAAAATTATTCAATTTGATCAATTTTGTACTCTGTGTCATTCAATACAATATCTCCCATTTGATCTATATTGCGTGTGTAAATTAAGTTGATCCATGTGTTTGACATGTGATTAATGATATTCGATAATCCTTGTTAATTACATCGTTGTACGTAGACCTCCACGCATCTCTATGGTATAATGGTGAATGCATTTATGATTATTCACTTGCCTTAAATTTGCGTGGATGTATGGAGCCATAAGATTCAGAGATGGCAATTAATTTCAGCTGCTGTGAAGTTGTTTATCTTCGTTAATCAGCATTTGGAGGTCATCATTCACTGCAATGAGCTTGATTGAGTTGATTGCTGAGGTCATGAGCCCATCACACCCAAGGTTTTCCAACATGTCTGGGACTTTGTTACCTTCTCAGAGTGTGTGGGAAATGTACACTTCTTGCATTATGTCTAACAGATGCCAAATTTGTTTAAGTATGTAGGTGAGTTGCCAAGAAGAAGATTGTGTTTTAATACAAGCATTAATTATGACCGAGGAGTCACCTTCGATATGCAATCGATCAAATCCTCCTTGCTTAGCAAGAATTAAACCCGATAGTAGGGTGTGTGGTTCAGCAAGATTGTTTGTGCCTATAGGTAAGGGTGAAGCAGTCAGTGCTAGAATAACCCCTTGTAAATTTTGAATGCAAGCCCCCAAACCTGAGTTTCCCAGATTTCCTCGAGACACCCCATCAAAGTTTAACTTGAGAATCCCCTTTGGGGGAGGCATCCATTTAACCTCTGATCTATCAATTTTTATTGTGTTCCCCTTTGCTATTGCACATCCAAATGGAATGAAGAGTCAATTACAAGTACACAAAATAATGGTATCCCATTGAGTAATAGTTGGATTAAATTTGCACTTGCTGAGTAAAGTATTGACCACCTCTGAAATAGCTTTGTCAATGCCATCAAGAACTACTTCAATTGGAGAGGAGACCTTCCTGAAGATATGTTCATTTCTTTCCCACCAGATGGCCCATACTACTAAGGTGGGTTTGCATTTCTAAATGCTACAAAATAGTGATTTTGAATATAGGTTCGGCCAAGATTAGAAGAGGTCCCAAATGTTGTTTGGAAGGGGAGTGCAAAAATTTAGTTTTCTTAGCACATACGTCCAACAGCTTTGTGCAAATGGACATGTCATAAATAAATGATCTATTGTTTCTTTGGGTCCATCACACAACAAGCACTTAAATAGGGGAGCTATTCTGAATTTATCTAGCCTTTCACTTGTCACAACTCTATGCTTTATTGCAAGTTAGGAAAGACAGCCTACTTTTGGAAAAACACTATGGTTCCAGCAAAAGGAGTATGCCCGTGAGGGAGTCTTATTTGATCTTATTTGTTGCAGGAGTCTATATCCCTCTTTAATTGAATATTTACCATCTAATGCTGGAGCCCAGATTAGTTTGTCCTCAAATGTAGAGAGATAGACATTTCTATTGGATAGAATATTTCTAATTATTTCTTTATCCCTGTCACTAAGTGCTAAATCCTCTGGATCCTTCCAAATGACTTTTCCTGAAAATCTTCTCACTGCTGAAATATAGTGAATTAAGTGAATACCCCAATTTTGTTCTGTAGACTCTTTGACATCTGTAATAGTTGGAGAAGTGCACAAACAAGGTTGTCCACTCCACGAGTCTCTCCATAATTTTACACTACACCCATTATTAACTTCCCAAGTGACATACTTCACAACAATATTTCTTGAGATAGACATGAAGTCCCAAATGACTGATCCTTTAGGAGTGTCCTAAATTGATATAATTCGCGATGGTTCATTATTATACAGATATTTCTGTTGCATAATCTGACACCATTTGTTGTGAGGTTTTGAGTACATTTGCCAAATTAGTGTTCCACCAAAGGCCTCGTTTCTTTTTGCCAAGTCGTGTACCCCTGTACCTCCTAATGTAGGTATATTTGACATATCTTGTAAAGATATAAGAGGTATTTTCTTTTCTTGTTTCATATTTACAGTCCATAAAAATTGTCTAATTAGGGTTTGTATCTTTTGAAGAATGGACGAAGGAGCTTTGAGGACTGCTAAGTAATAATTTGGAATTGTTGATAAAATTGACTTGATAAGGAGGATTCTGCCTGACAGTGATAACCATCTAGCTTTCCATGCCAAAATTCTGCCCTTTATGCATTCCAGGACCGAAGACCAATATCTTGTTTTTTTGGAGCCCATAAATAAGGGGATGCCAAGATACATGGATGGTAAAAAGTCCTCTATGAATCCAAGAATTTGAACAATTCTATCTGAGATTACTTTGTTGGTGTTAAACAAGTAGATCTTGGATTTTTGTGCATTAATACTTTGTCCTGACAGTTTGGAGTATAATTGAAGAGTGTGTTTTATTTGTCTAGCCTCATGTACATTTGAGGTTCCAAACAGAAGAGTGTCATCAGCAAACAATGAGTGTGTGATGGAGATATTAGTGCCATTAATATGTGCCCCATACCAAGACCCAACCAAATTCTTTTTCTTAATAATTCTACTGAAGGCCTTTTCCATGATGATGAAGATCACTTGGGAAATGGGGTCTCCTTGCCTTACTCCTTGTGTAGAGGAGAAAAATCCTGAAGGTTTACCATTAATGATTATGGAGAACCATGCTCCCGAAATGCATGCACTAATCCATTTACACCAGCCCTTGGAGAAGCCCATTTTCTGCAAAACTTTGAATAAGAAGGCCCAACAAACTCTGTCATAGGCTTTCATCATATCCAGTTTTATAACAAAATTGGAGGAGTGATTAATGTTAATTTAATGAAGAACCTCATGGGCCACCAAGGCTCCCTCCATAGTTTTTCGTCCCAGCATGAATCCACCTTTTTCAGATGAAATGATGGTTGGGATAAGATGCTACAATCTTAAATAAAAAGGCTTCGTAATGATCTTATAAGTAATTTTGCAGAGAGATATTGGTCAAAAATCTGCAAATGTCTTTGGATCTTTGATTTTTGGGATGATAGCGATATTGGTAGTATTAAAATACTTGAGCATACACTTGTGTTTCCTAGATTCTTCCATGCCTGCTAGTAAGTCCCTGCAAATGACTTCCCAGCAACACTGGAAGAAAAGAGTTGTGAACCCATCGGGCCCTAGTGCTTTATCTGGAGGAAATGAGAAAACAAATTTATGGAGCTCTTGGATAGTAAAGGGGTCCATAAGCATGCCATTCTCAAGCGGGGACACCATTAAGGGGATATCATCAAGAATCTCATTCAATTGTTCTTCTAAAGGGGAAGGGGCTATAGCTGGGGCTAACAGGTTCTTGAAAAAATTAACCCCTTCATCTCGGATATCTTGGGTGTTTGAGATAATATTTCCTGAAGTCACTCCCTTTATTATCATTTGATTGTGATTAAGGTGGTCAGACATACACCTACTTCTTATTTTTTTCCTAAAATTTTTGTACTTCTGCATTGAAATCTATACTTTTTACCAATCATATTAATTTTTTTTTAGAAAAGGCCTAGTAGTTTAGAAACTAAATTCAATTTCCTACAGATTCTATACTTACAAATTTTTGATATTAGGTTGATAGATAGTTCAAATTTTCACATCAAGTTGACTAACCCTGATTTGCTGATTTTTCATTGCCACTTAAGGGCATAGTTTGGCCCCTCATGATCTTGCACATACCCAAATTTTGAATCTCCTTCATGAGTAAATATTAGAAATTCATTCTTCCATTATCAATATCTCTCTTTAGAAAAATGGCATCGATTCATTCTCTCCCTCTTTATCAATATCGTCAATGTAGTCTTCTCCCTCTTTTACAACAATGTCAAAAAGTCATATACTAAAAACTTGTTCTAGTAGTGGATTATACCTGACATGTACTCATAAAACATTAGATACTAAAATCTTTTCACAACTTTAGGAATCACCTAAAGTGTGTCATACTAACATCAATTCAGAAATAGATATTCTAATGAAATATAGAATTGATGTAGCATACCTCATGCTCTTTAGTAAATATCAGATAGGGGAAGAACCCCTAATTTACCTCTTAGATACTCAAAAGAATATTTAGGTAGTGTCTTCTTAAAGATATAATCCAATTGTTCTTTTGAAATCACATATTCCAATTTCACATTCTTCTCTTGAACTTGTTCTCTCAAGTAGTGATACTTGATAGAAATGTGCTTGGTCTTTGAATGCATAACTAGGTTCTTTGATATATTAATAGCGCTTGTACTATCACAAAAAATAGTAACCAGATATGTGATCTCTTATTGCATACATTTGTTCAAGTAATTTCTTAATCCATACTATTTTTTCACAATTCATAGCAGCAACAATGTATTCAGCCTCGGCAGTAGACTGTGAAATACAACTTTATTTCTTGCTCAACCATGTAACCAATCTTTTACTTAGAAAAAATGTGCCTCCGCTAGTACTTTTTCTGTCATCAAAATTTCTAGCCCAATATACATCAGTGTATACTTGCAGGTCAAAATTACTTCCTTTCTTGTATAATATTCCAAACTCTTTTGTGCTTTTTAGGTATCTCAATATTATTTTTATTGCAGACATGTGTTTCCTTCAGATTAGAAGAAAATATTGCAAAAATTCAAACAACATATGCTATATCAGGTCCGCTATGAACAACATACTATAATTTACCAATCATGGATTGGTAAAGAGTGTTATCTTGTGTTTCATCCTCTTTAGATCATTTACATCCAGCAACCATCGGTGTTCCAACAAGTTTGGAATCTTCCATACCAAAAGTTTTAAAAATCTCTTTGATATACTTGGCTTGTGTACTATAGATTCCTCCAATAACTTGTTGTATTTTTAGACCTAGAAATAACTTAATCTCTCCAATCATTGACATCTCAAACTCTTTTCTCATTTCATTAGCGAATCATTTACATAAAGTGTCATTGCCTCCAAAAATAATATCATCAACAAAAATTTCAGTAATCAAAACTTTATTATCACTGTCACATTTCAAGTAAACGTTACAGTTATCCCTTGTTCTTTGAAATTATATTTTTATTAGATAAGATTGGAATCTCTCATACCATGCTTGGGGTGCTTTTTTCAATCCATATAAAGTTGTATGAAACTTACATACCTTGTTCTTGTTTGTGTTCTCAATGAATCCTTCAGGTTGCTCAATGTATACTTCTTCTTAAAGTATACCATTAAGAAATGCAAACTTAACATCCATCTGATATACTTTGAATCCTTTGTAAGGAGAATATGATAGAAGTATTCTAGCTCCTTCCAGGCTAGCAACAAGTGCAAAAGTCTCTCCATAGTCAATTCCTTCTTCTTGTACATAACCTTTGTAAACCAATCTAGCTTTATTTATGATAACTTCTCCATGCTCATTTAGTTTGTTTCTAAAAATCCACTTAGTACCAATAATGTTTTTGTCTTTAGGCCTGGGTACTAAATTCCTTGCCTTGTTCTTCTCAATTTGATCATACTCTTCTTTCATTGCTTTCATCCAATCTTCATTATCTAGTGCATCCTTAGCTCCCTTAGGCTCAAATGAAGATATCAAACATGTATTTTCTCTGTCCTTGCTTCTGGTCCTCACTCTAGCTTCCTTATTTCCAATAATCTTGCTCAGTGAATGGTTAAATCTCACATACTTTGCCAAAGTAGGATCAGTAGCTCTCGGTTCTTCAATATTGGCATTTAGTTGTTGAACTCATTGTTCATCTTACTTCTCAGTAGGTGCACTCGATAAGGTTCCATGGGCATCATGTTGTACATATACAAACTTATCATAATCATTAGGTTCCTTCTTAATGCCTTCATCATTCCTTTCTGCAAATTCATCAATTTCTACATTTGCACTTTCCACCATTTTTTTAGTAACCTTGTTCAAATATTTGGAAGCTTTACTCCTTGTAGAATATCCTAAGAATATCCCTTCATCTCCTTTTGAATAAAACTTTCCTTCATTAGAATCTTTCAGAATATAGCTTTTTCTCCCTAAAATTTTAAAGTAACTAACATTAGGTTTGTGTTCATACCATATTTCATAAGGTTTCTTGTTGGTACCTTTCTTCATTTGTACTCAGTTCAATGTATAAACAATTGTACTCACAACTTCCCTTCTAAATTTCTGTGAAACTCCTTTTACAATCATTAGTGTCCTAGCGCAATCAATAATATATCCATTTCTTCTCTCAACAATCTCATTCTGCTTTGGTGTACTCGGTGCTGACAACTGTCTCTTAATTCCATTCTCATTATAAATAATCTAAACTCATCAGAAGTAAACTCACCTCTAGTGTCAGATCTTAGACATTTCAACTGTCTTCTAGTTTTTTTTTCAACTCGGACCTTATACCACTTAAAAATTTTAAATGCATGAGATTTTTATTTTAAAAACATTACAGACATCATTCTAGAATAATCATCCACAAATAAAATAAAATATATGTTTGCATAATAACTTTGAGTTCTCATTGGTCCACATAAATCAGTATGAACTAAATCCAAAATTCCTTGTGTAACATAAGTCTTTCTTGCAAAACTAGATTTAGTCATCTTACCCATCTGACATTTTCTTCATATAGAATTCTCTAGTTTTTCAAATCTTGGTAGTCCTCTTAATCTACTCTTCTTACTCACTTTGATTAAGTTGTCAAAATTAACATGACAAATCCTTTTGTGCCATAACCAAACATCTTCAAATTTATCAAATAGACAACTCTTCATATAAGTATCAAGATAAAATAGATTACCTTTAGATTGTTCTCAAGTAGCAATCAGATTATCCTTCTCATCAAATATTTTCACCCTTCCATATTGAAATTCCAATCGGTGACTTGTATTGTTTAGCTGTACAACACTAAATAGATTATAGTTTAAGCCTTCAACCTAATAGACACCATCACATCTTGTGTTATTCAATAGAATTATAGATCATTTTCCTTTTAGAGGATATGGAGCATCATTACCAAATCTAACATAATGTCCATCATGCTTTTCCAAGGAAATAAACTTAAGTGTGTCATCAGTCATGTGATGTGAACAACCACTATCTATAATCCATGTTTCATTTTTACTTGTGATATTAGAGATCTAGGTTCTTCTTCATCAAAATCATCTTTTATAGCAACATAAACAACTTATTTCTCTTCATTACTCTCAAAAGAATCAAAATCACTTAGTCCTTCATTAGAAATATAACAAGATTTCTTACCTTGTTTTTTGTAGTCTTTTTATCTCCTGAATCTATTTTCTCTCTTGTCCTTTTCTTTATTATCTTTCTTTTCTTCCTTGTCTTTCTTTGGAAAGTTAGATGCAAAGTGACCAACTTTATCACAATTAAAACATTTCAAGGGTAACTTACCTCAGTATTATCCTTTGCCTCTTTATAGCCTTCTAAACAACAAAGCTTCAAATTCTCTTTCATTCTCATCACATTCAGTAAATAGCTCTTCAAGTCCTTCAGTGCAACTGTAAAATTTCTCACTAGCATTGCTCAAATATCCATCTCTAGCAGCAACTTCCCTAGCTTTTCCAATCTTTAAAGTAGACTTAAATGTAGATTCAATGTTAGAAGTAGTAGGCATACTATTGTCAAAATCATTTAGCTCAAATGTAGTTAACTTACCAATAGTAGCATCTAGTGAAACATTCATCTGTGGTATAGATCTCAGCTCTTGTATAGCAGATACACGAATAGCATAGTTCGGTAGCAGGGTTCTCAACATGTTTCTTGTAACATCATCCTTTGTTTGATACCACCACCTTCTCTAATAGAATTAATAGTCTCCTTAAGTCTTTTACTATACTAAATTATGTTCTCTCCTTCCTTCATCCTCATAGAGTCAAATTTTCCTCTCAAACTTTGTTTTTTAGCCTTTTGAACATGCTGATCTCCACGATAGGTCAAAAAACTCGTATCCCATATCTATTTCACACTAGTACCACCATCAATCTCATCATATTATTGATTAGTAAGTGTAGAAGCAATCTCAATCATAACCTGTGTGTGTTCATGTTTCTGTCTTTTCTCACTGATAGTCAAAGGTGCAGTAGTCGGTGCTACATATTAATTCTCAAGATAGTAAATTGCATACTCTCCCACTCTAGACACTTGCAACCTTAATCTACTTTTCCATGTAGATAAATGATCCCTATTCAGCTTTGGTGCTTCCCTCTTATACATCTTCAGATCTTAACTCAAGTCCTTTAAAATTATCACTTTAGAGTAACAAATATCTGATACCAATTTTTGGTCCCATTGAGAGGAGGGTGAAATAGACAAATCAAAACTTAAAATCTTAAAATTGAACTCACTGATTCACTCGGTAAATACTGAATACAAGAAATAACCCATTCACCAAATCACCCAATAAAAAAAGCAACAATCAATCATTCAAAATTAGCAACATCAGATTAACTCATTAACACATGATTTAACTCATTGACACCAGATGTAACGAGGAAGGAGAATTTGGGAAAAACCTTTGTGGGAATTGTAACCCACAATAAAAATGTGTTGTCCTCAATTTTCCATTCCCCAAAATTGGGGCAACCCTACGCAATTTTTAGTTGATTGCTAGGAGTTTTTCTCTAAGCATGTTGATGTTATGGAAAGAATATTGTTCAATGGAATCAGTCATCCCTTGATTTTGATTGTTCTATCTTTTAACTAAACGTCAAAGTCCTTTCTTCTTTTTCTCTTTTTTGTTTTGCGTCTTATTTTCTGGTTTCCAGTTTTGAATGGCGTCTTGGGTTTTTCAGTAGCATTGTGAGCAGTCTTCCGTGTTCTTCCAATGTCAATATAAGAATGGTTTATCTGGTCGATCATCTAAAATTATAAGCTTATTTTGTGTGTGTGATAGATTTAAAATTCTATCCTAAAAATTTTGCGCTACTCTGCGAGATTTTGCTTAGAAATTCTAATGATAGCGTAATTTTGAAATCAAATTCGCAT
>MU226046.1:3196738-3209017 GCA_018584345.1 Thuja plicata
AGAGGCGGTGGAGAATGACCGAGTCAAAAGATATTCACAGATATTTTCCTGACCTTCTCGATCTGGCAACTGGAAATCAGATTTGGTAGATGGTGGATAGTAGCATTTACGTTCTCTCTGAATAGTCGTGCACACCTATTCACCTATACTTCTCTGCAATAACTACCTCTCTTGTCCGTGAACAGTGCATAGCCAAGTGTTCTCCTTGTCACCACCTAAGACTTCTTCTCCTTTCTCTTGGTACTTCTGGAAACTCAGTCATAACTCTATTCTTCCCTGCAACACGCTGAAACTCCTCCTGCTCACCGACATTGAAACAAATCTACTCAAATATCGGTAGACTTCCCTGTTCATGACCCTTGTGACTAGAAAACCCTTCTGATCAAATCTGGAACATGAGCAAATAGAAACCATGGCTGCCGAGCGTTCTCCCCTGTCATCTTGCCGCCAAAACTTCAAATTCAAAATCAGGCGACCACGCGACAACGGCTAGTCTCTAAGTCACAGAACTTAGTCATTAATCATGGTTATATCTCATGACCCAGTGACACTGTGCTTTTCTTAACCCCTGGCCAACCTGAGTTACTTCTGGCGACATCTCGACTACCTTTTTAATACTTCATCGTTATCACCAAGTTGCCAGATGCTCATGCCTCTTTTCAAGATAACACGACAACCTTCAGTCGCTAAGTCGGGTGATCCTGTGTCTTTACCTTTAACTTGAAGCACGTGCCCTTTTCTGTTTACGGTGACTTCGCGACATACCTTAATCGCTTAGTCGGAAGGACCTTTTCCCTGGGGCACTTTTATCACCAGACTTCACGACCACTATCAGATCACTTTACTTCTTCATCGAATGGCTGTCCTTTAATTGCTTTATAATTCCTTATGCCCCTAAATCATCAGGAGACTTCGTGACTGAGGGTAAACATACCTTAGTCTTATTATCGCGTGATCCTCCTCCTTCATCAAGCGATCAGGCGACAACCATTAGCTCTGTGACAGATGCCATCTTTTCTTTAGTCCACTTTATGCATTATGGAAATCTGACTCACCGTCCTTATCTAGCGACATCCTGACTGAGGGAAATCTCTTAGCATGAAACCGTTAGTCACTGAGTCGTGACTGTTATCCACTAACCGCCATTTATCACGAGACCACGTGACTGAAGAAAGAACCTTAACTATTTGACTGAGCTGATCCAGCGACCATGCGACATGAAGTAGGCGCAAGGTCGGGAGACATTTCTTTGACTTGCCAATTCTTCATGCGATCACCCAACTGAGGTGGGTCCCATTATGTTGAAAGCTCATAACATGAAATCAAGCGACAACCCGACTGAAAGGAAATCGCTAAGTCTTGAGTCACTGAGAGAATATTCCATTTCTTAATGAGACTACGCGACACAAGGAAAAAGCGAAGTCGGGAGATGATTAAGCATATTCGATTCTGGTAAAGCGATCAAGCGACTGAGAAATAAAGCACATGATCTTAGTAACTTAGAAAAAGTAACGATGAAATATAAGAGCCATGGCCTAGGGTTGTGCCTCGTTTGCATGAAAGACTGAGGGTTTATAGGGGTTCTGAGGGTTTAGACATGAAGCCTGGAAAACAAGACAGAGGAAACAAGATAGGGCAAACCAGGCCAAAATGCACGAAAATGAGAAATTTGGGCAACAGTTAGTTAGTTATAGATAGACTTTGAATAGTTCAAAGTTTGTTAGTTAGTTAGAGATAAGGATTGAATAAATCAAAGTGGTTAAGGGTTTCCCCTTTCTTCTTCACTTTTCTCTCTCCTCTTTTCCTATATAAAGGAGGGAGCTCATTATAATTCCTCATCTTTTGTTTTGTGCAAATAAACTATAGGCAAAACCCTTGAGTTCTGAAGACTTTGTGCTTCATTGTAAAAGAGTTGAGCGTTTGAAATAAAGGAAGAAATATTGACAGACTTTGTGTTGTCATTTTGAAAATCAATATATGTATTCTTATGTTGCACCTGTTGATCCTTGTTCAAAATCAAGATAGTTTCTTTGTTTAGATCATTTGAGCATCTTTAATTTAAGTTTTCTGAAGACTTTGTGCTTCAGGGAATTGAGATTACTATAGAAATCAGTGGCTGAGATAATCCAAGGACTGAAGACTTTGAGCTTCATTATTGGATAAATAGATTAGATTACTGATTCGAGGTGAGGAAAGGAGACTTTGAGCTCAATGTATCACCTCGTCTTTAGATAAATCAACTGCTACCTTGTTTTATTGTTCTTACGTCAATCATCGAGTCACCGGCATTACTGTTGCAAGGTGAATTGTATGTGCTACAATTCAGTTCTACTTGAAGCCTCCTGTGGTAAGAAGGGAGCCTCCCCTATTGCTGAGAGGAGAGAGAAATCTCACATACTCCTGCCTAAAATACACATTTTGCAAGTTGTAGTTTTAGTGACTTGCAAAATATTTAGCCAACAAAATGTACCCTTATGAAGTGATGAATTATAATGTATTGAATGTTTGAAGATGTTAAGTTGATAATCATGCAAGGCATTAAATCAGTTAATGTATTGTATTTTCATTGATATCAACTTGATATAATCTATATGGTCATGGACATACTACCAAAGACTTCAAAGAATCGATGAATCAAAGGCTATGCTATCAGTAATGCATATAAGTCAAGTATTCACAAAGTGACTATATACATTGATAGAGTGCACATCGATGGGTAGAGTAAAAGAGAAAATTTACAGTGTTACCCGACGAGAAAATGCACAACATTACCAATGAGAAAATTCATAGTGTTGCCCGACAAGAAAATCACAAAGTAACCCGATGGACAGAATTACAGTGTTGCTCGACAAACGTAAATCCCAAAGACAACTAAAGTAATACTGATGGAATAGTTAGTTATCACTGATGACTAACTGAAGTATTGACTGACAGAACAAAGAGTTCAGAAATGACAATATGCTTAGATGTCAAGAGCTAAAAATAGACTTAACTGATACTTATCATTGTTTTAATCAACAAGGTAAAGCTGGAGATAAGTAATGGATTTAAAGTTGCTTTGTCCAGTTGGCAAGAAGATCTCTACAAGATAAAATTGGAGTTTTACTTTAAATCTAATTGGCAAGAATTGTGTATCATGGCAAGATCAAGAAAGCCAAGAAATGATGAATCATGTCTATAAGAGACAACCTAATTCATTACGAATTTGGGGGAAGAAGAGAAGTGAAAATAGAATAGATTGTAAAGAGATACTGAAGGAGAAGAAAGTCTTCATTCAGACTTGATCAACAAGCTAAGGAAAGAGCTAGATTCTATAGACACCGATGAACAGTGAGACAGCATCACAAAGAAGAACAGTGTGGAGCAAAGGTATTGAATTCATTATATTGATCAGAGAGGTAATGCACTTACAAAAGATCTAAAAATCTATAATTCAAGTTGTATGTGTGAATAGATCACTTTACTATTTTAGTTTAACCATTGAGGCGTGAAGTCTCTTAACCGATTAGGACTTAAAATTCTTTTGTAATTGAGATACATCTCAAGGAGTATCAAAAATTTTGATCATACAAAGTAGCATTGGATATGCCTGATACCTATTGATTAGCCAAGTGAGTGTTTGATCAAGGATAGTAGCATTAGATGCCAGATACTAAGTGAAAAAATATCTTTTAAATCTTCTAACAAGGTCACACCTAACAGTGTGTTTGTAACCTTTAATGGGGTTGGCTCTTAACTGAGCTCACTTCAGAAGAGTGAAAATTTGGGGTACCGGTCCCAGTTGTTTTTCCCTTAACAGGGTTTCCATGTTAAAAATCTATGTGTTATGTGTTTATGTTTCATTAATTTACTATTTTTATTTTCACATAAGTTATTCTGGATTAATTGATATACACTAGTTATTTATTGTGTTTCAGTAAATAGTAAGACTTCTTATTGGTAAACACACAGAAGAAGGATTTACAAAGCATTCTGACAAGTAGTAATTTGATATAAGTATTTCAAGGCAATCATCTTGTAGGGCTGAGTATAACTAGAGGCTTAAAAGTGATAATAAGTTTTAAGGGTTGATTTAAGGATTAATTTTTGAGGCCACTAATTCACCCCCCCTCCCTCTCAATTATTACTAACAATGTGTATTAGAGCTTGTGGTCTTAGAAGGAAGGTTTCAAGACCTAAGAAAAAGATCACAAGATGAACAGACGAGATGTGCTCAAGTTGAACAAAGAAAACTTTGCTTCATGGAAAAGCAAAATAAGACTCCACCTATAAGGTATTGGAAATGATTTTACTCAATACTTAGATACTGCATAAGTGTTTCCCACAGGAGCATGCACAATTGAACAAATGAGAGAGAAGCATGAACACAACTGCATGATGATAGAGCTTGCTTCCTCACTCTCCGATGCTGAATTTGAGGATGTAAAACCATGCACAACTACAAAGTAGATGTAGGACAAATTGAAGCTTGTACATGGTGGTGATATAAATGTTTTGAGAGCTAAGGCAGAAAGCCTTATAGGAAAGTTTGATGATTTCAGAATGAAAGAAGGTGAAAAAATCACATAGTACAACACAAGAATCAAAGAGGTATTCAATGCTATCTGAGGAGTTAGAGGTGTACTAGATGAGGAAATAGTGGTAACTAAAATTCTAAGAACCTTACTGCCTACTTATGATATTAGAGTATCTTCCATACATGAAATCAGAGCTGTAGAAAATAGCAATGTTACTCTAGACAGTTTGATTGGAAGACTGATTTCATTTGAGATGAATAATTTTGATAATAGTGTCTTACCAAACATAGAGTCTACATTCAAATATTCTTTGAGAATAAGTAAATCAAGTCATAAACAAACTATGAGAAAAGATAGTGATGGTGAAAGTGAAAAAGAAGATCTTGATGAAATTGAAGCACTTATGGCTAGAAGAATGTAGAGAGGCAAAGGTAAATTACCACTTGTTTTTTTTAATTGTAAAGAGATTGGACACATAGCTGCAAGATGTCCTAACAGAAGAAAAGATGACAGAAGTAATGACAGGTCATTTTAAAAGAAGTATGACATAGGTGATTACAGAAGCAACCAACAATCAGACAGAAAAGATACCCGAGACTACAAGGACAAAGGAAAGAAGGCTAGTTACCTAGCTAAATGCAAAGATGATGATACTGACACCGAATCTAATGAAGACATCAAGATGGTGTTTGTGGTAGTAATTGATGATTTAGATGATGATGAAGAAAGGTATGTAGAAACTGCACTCATATCTAAAGTTAGTAAAAAAGATGTATGGATCATAGATAGTGGCTGCACTCACCATATGACCAGTGATAAACAAAAGTTTGAGACTTTTGAATACTATAATGGTGGTTCAGTAAGAATGGGTAATGACCCACCTTGTATAGTTGAAGGAAAAGGAACTATAATATTGAATAACCTGATAAAATGTGAAAGTGCTTATTCAGTGAAAGGATTGAATTATAATCTATTGAGTGTTTCTCAGTTGAATAATTCAAGTCACAGAGTAGCATTTGAAAATAAGAAGGCAAAGATCTTCAACAAATCAAGAAGTCTCATTGGTACCGGTGAACAGACAAAAGGTAAATTATTCTATCTGAATGATATTGATGTCACTTGCTTAATGTCTAGGAACAAATACATATGGTTATGGCACAAAAGATTGTGTCATGTAAAATTTGACAACATGATAAACATAAGAAGAAAAAGAAATGTAAGAGGCTTACCGACGATGATTAAGCCTGACAATATCATGTGCAAAAATTGTCAAAAGGGTAAGATGACAAAGTCTAGTTTCAAAAGAAAAACCCATACATCTGATGCTATTCTAGAATTAGTCCATACTGATTGATGTGGACCCATGAGGACAAAGAGCTACTATGGAGATAGATATTTTATTCTCTTTGTTGATGATTACTTTAGAATGATGACAATAATGTTTCTAAAAGATAAATCTGAAGCATTCAAGATGTTTAAATGGTACAAAGCAATGGTTCTAAAACAAAGTGGTAAAGAATTGAGATGCTTAAGATAAGATAGAGGAAGGAAATTTATTTTAGATGAAATCGCTAAATTTTGTAATGAGCATGTAATCAAAAGACAGGTCTCTGCACCAAGAACACCACAGCAAAATGGAATTTTTGAAAGAAGGAACAGATCCATTCTTGATTGTGCAAGGACACTAATGCTAGAGAAAGGGATCACCCAAATCTTTTGGAGGGAAGTAGTCAGTACTGCTATTTACACATTGAACAGTAAAATTGAATAAAGACACCAAGAAGACACATTATGAGCTATGGTATGGATACA
Organism: Thuja plicata; assembly: GCA_018584345.1. Taxonomy (NCBI): domain Eukaryota; kingdom Viridiplantae; phylum Streptophyta; class Pinopsida; order Cupressales; family Cupressaceae; genus Thuja; species Thuja plicata. The sequence goes on from MU226046.1 coordinate 3,203,068, forward strand.
CATCCAATGTAAGTTACTTCAAAATTTTTGATAGTCAATGTTATATCTTAAAAGATGATAGAAATGGAAAACTTGACTCCAATAGTGATGAAGGAATCTTTCTAGGGTATTCCACCAAGAGCAAGGCTTATAAATATCTCAATAAAGCCTCTAACAAAACTGTTGAAAGTGCAAACATAAAGATAAATGAATTTGTACAGATGAATGAAAAGGAAAGCACAAAAGAACTAGAGGAATACAAGAGGTTTGTCTACAATGAAGAACTTGACACTCTACCCAACCAAAAATGTAGAGCTCTCGAGTAACAAATCATTGCACCCAAGCATCAGGCTGCAAATACCAACAATCAAGATATTGCTCAATATGGTGTACCAAGTGATGGAAAATAGAATGAAGGACATAATGATGATCCAGATGATAGACAAAGATCTGAGCCTATACTTGCCAGATATGTCACAAGGAACCATCCACAGAACCAGATCAATGCAGACAAGAAGGCTGGTATGAGAACTAGAAGTAAGTCTCTAAATACAAGATGTCTTATTTGTGATTATGAGCCAAAATATGTCAATGATACACTTGATAATGATGAATGGATTAGTGCTATGAATGAGGAGATTGAGAAGATTAATAAAAAAAAGACATGGACACTTGTATCGAGACCAGATGAAAAGAATTTCATCGGTACAAAATGGATATTTAGGAATAAATTGATTGAGAATGGAGAAGTCACCAGAAATAAAGCAAGACTAGTATGCAAGGGGTATGCATAAGAAGAAGGGATTGACTATGGAGAGACATTTGTACCCATTTCTAGGCTAGAAGGAGTGGGAAAATTACTTTCTTATGCTGCATATAAAGGATTCAAGGTATATCAAATGGATGTCAAGTCTGCATTACTAAATAGAATACTTGAAGAAGATGTATACATTGAACAACCAAAAGTCTTTGTTGATCCAGACAAGATGAATATGGTATGTAGATTACACAAAGCCTTTTATAGATTGAAACAAGCACCCCGAGCCTAGTATGAAAGACTTCATTCCTATCTTATAAGTATAGGATTTGTAAGGACTAGTGAAAACAATAATCTTTATTTAAATGAAGATATTGATGCTAACATTTTGATTGCTTAGATATTTTTTGATGACAACATATTTGGAGGCAATGATATGCTATGCAAATCATTTGCAAATGAAATGAGAAAAGAGTTTGAGATGTCTATGTTTGTAGAGATCAAGTTCTTTCATGGTCTATAGATCATGCAACAAGATGAAGGTATTTTCATTACACAATCCAAATACATCAAGGAAGTGCTGAAAATATTCAAGATGGAATAGTCCAAACCAACTGGAACACCGATGGCAATTGGATGTAAGCTGACAAAGGAGGACAAGTCATCAGAGGTAAATCAAAGTTTGTATAGATCAATGATTGGAAAACTCATGTATGTTGTACATAATAGACCAGATATTGCACATGCAGTAGGAATAGTTGCAATATTTTGTGCTAATCCTAGGGAATCACATATGACTGTTGTGAAAAGAATCCTAAGATTTTGGAAGAATAATAAGGATTATGGCTTATGGTATAGAAGAGAAAACACATTTGAACTTAAGGTCTTTACCGACACTGATTGGGATAGAAATATTGACGATCGGAAGAGCACAACTGGAGGAGCATTCTTTATGGGTGACAGACTTGTCCCATAGATTAGCAAGAAGAAAGGATGCATCTCTTAATCTACTATTGAAGAAGAGTATGTTGCTACTACTGAAAACTACTCAAATATTGCATGGATCAAACAGTTACTGGAAGGTATGCAATGAACATTCTTGAAAAAGTAATAAACTATTGTGATAATACAAGTGCAAGAAACATTTCCAAGAATCCAGTCATGCATACTAAAACAACATATATTGCCATCAAGTATCATTATTTGAGAGAAAAAGTTCAAGAAAAGGAGGCGATAATTGAGTACGTGCAATCAAAGGAACAATTAGCCGATATCTTCACCAAGCCACTACCCAAGGATGCATTTGAGTACTTGAGAAAAAGACTAGGGTTCGAACCCTTGTCTACTGATAAGTGAAATGACTAGAAGGTTGCATCATCCTGCATATTATCAGAATATCATTCATGTTGATGCAAGCATGGAGATGGACTTCAAAGATAATCTATATACAACAAGTTATTTATCTACTCCTAGCACCAGAGTTATTGTATTACCGATAGATTGGGAAATTAAAGGAGTATATTATGGATAGAAAGGATTTGTTTGGAATTACTGTAAAAAATATTTGTTTGGAATTGTTGTCAAAGGGAGAGATTATATCCATTATCACTTCAGAGAGAGATTATATCCATTGGAGAGATTATATATTAGGGAGAGATTATATCCATCACATTAGCCAGAGGGAGAGATGTAACAAGAAAGGGAGAGTACATACAAAGGGAAAGAATTGCTGACAAGAGACATCAAAAGAAAAGAGAACAGTCAAAGGGAGAGAGCTTGAAATAGGAGAAGAACACATCACATTAGAAAAAGAAATATTCTACATCTATCTAGTAAATGGATTGAAGATAGAGATAAAGCTGCAAGAATCAAATCTAAGTTATGTGAACTTACCGAGGACTAGATATTTGTATCGGTTATAGTACATAAGATTGGTAGTTTGATGAACCTCAACTATTATATTTCATATTGTATTAGTAATAATATAGTGTGTTTCCATCAATGCCAAAGGGAGAGATTGATGAACTATAACTGATTGAATGTTTGAAGATGTTAAGTTAATGATCATGCAAGGCATTAAATCAATTAATGTATTGTATTTTCATTGATGTAAAATTGATATAATCTATATGGTCATGGACATACTGCCGAAGACTTCAAAGAAACGATGACTTAAAAGTTATGATATTAGTAATGCATATAAGTCAAGTACTCACAAAGTGATTGTATACACCAATGGAGTGCACGCCGACAGATAGAGTAAAAGAGCAAAGTCACAGTGTTACCCGATGAGAAAATTCAAAACATTACCGATGAGAAAATTCACAATGTTGCCTAACAAGAAAAGCACAAAGCAACCTAACAAACATAATTATAGTGTTGCCCGATGGACGAAGATCCTAAAGACAATTGAAGTCACATAGATGGAATATTCAGTTATCACCGATGACTAACTGAAGTATTGACTGATAGAACAAAGAGTTCAAAAATGAAAAAATGCTTAGCTATCAAGAAGCTATAATTAGAATTAATTGATACTTATCATTTTTTAATCGACAAGATAAAGCTAGAGATAAGTAATGGATTTAAAGTTGCTTTGTCTAGTTTGAAAGAAGATCTCTCTGAGATAAAACTGGAGTTTTGATTTAAATCTAATTGGCGAGAATTGTGGATCACGCCAATATCAAGAAATCCAAGAAACAGTGAATCATGTCTATAAAGAGACAACCTAATTCATTACAAATTTGGGGGAAGAAGAGAAGTGAAAAGAGAATAGATGCTAAAGAGATAATGAAGGAGAAGAAAGTCTTCATTTAGACTTGATTAACAAGCTAAGGAAAGAGATATATTCAGTAGACACCGATGAACAGTGAGACAACATCACAGAGAAGAATAGTGTGGAGCAAAGGTATTGAATTCATTATATTGATAAGAGATGTAATGCACTTACAATAGATTTGAAAATCTACAATTCAAGTTGTATGTGTGAATAGATAACTTTAATATTTAAGTTTAACCATTGAAGCATCAAGTCTCTTTACCGAGCAGGACTTAAAAGTCTTTTGTAATTGAGATACATCCCAAGGAGTATTAAAAAGTTTGATCATAAAAAGTAGCATTGGATTTGCCCAATACCTATTGACAGGCCAAGTGAGTGTTTGATCAAGGATGGTAGCATTAGATGCCAGACACTAAGTGACAAACTATCTTTTAAATCCTCTAACATGGTCACACCTAACAATGTGTTTGTAACCTTTAACAAGGTTGGCTCTTAACCGAGCTCACTTCAGAAGAGTGAAAATTTTGGGTACTAGTCCTAGTGGTTTTTCCCTTAACAGGGTTTCCACATTAAAAATCCATGTGTTATGTGTTTATGTTTCATTACTTTACTATTTTGCATTTCACATAAGTTATTCTGTATTGATCGGTATACACTAGTTATTTACTATGTTTTGGTAAATAGTAAGACTGCTTATCGGTAAACATAGAGAAGAAGGTTTTACAAAGTATTCCGACAAGTAGTAATTTGATATAAGTATTTCAAGGCATTCATCTTGTGGGACTGAGTATAACTATAGGCTTAAAAGTGGTAATAAATTTTAAGGCTTGATTTAAGGATTAATTTTTGAGGCCAATGATTCACCCCCCCAACTCTCAGTTATTACTAACATGAAGTACGCTTGGTTAAGAACTTATCATGTTAAAGATTACAAACACATTTTCTAAATGTGACCCTGTTATGGGATTTACCTCAGATCTATGAAGATCTTCACCCTGTTAGGACTGGCCTTGTTAGAGTTCTTTAAACACTCTTTTGGAATTTCACCTAAGTCTAGGTTTTACAAATAGGATGGTTAAATCCACTTAGTTAAGAGATTTATTTGTTAAAAATATTAATAAGCAATAGTAAACTTTGATCTGTAAATATAGAAACTACCTTTTATTATATCAGATCCTTTATTCTCAATCGAATACTAGCATCATATAATCCATTAATATTCTTCATTTTTCCCAACTCATTAAACCATTTCACTTTTACCTCAAAACTTGTAACTTTTCTTGGAACTTTCATATTATTTTTAATCGCTTTATCTTCACCTTAGATCTTCATTTTGAATTCTCCTATTCGTAGATCTTGTAAAAAAAATTATTTAATTAATTTCCTCATCCATATCATCATCTATTCACATTAAATTTGATTTCATTATCATTTAATATCTGTAATTGTACTCGGTAAAACTTGCTTTGCAACTCAGTAACTGACTTCACTCACTGCTCGATGTCTAACTCATCTTTGGTGCTTGGTGCTTGAATTTCACTCAGTGCTCAGTAACGGTAACTGACTTACACAACATTCTACCTACTGACTCAGTCTATCTTGGTAAAGTGACTCTTTCAGTCATAAATTTAATTCACTGTAGTTCTTGACTCGATCAATCAAATGTATCAATTTGATAACATCAAAGATATAGTAGAAAAAACTATATCATCATTACTTCATCATTGTATGATATGTTTTTTTCACCCATTTAACTTCTCCTCTTAATATATGGTAACATAATAAAAATTAATTAATCAATTGGTAGACATCAATGAAAAAACAACAACTGATCAAACAATTTCTACAATCACAATACTCGGTATCACTCGATCTTCATCATCTCCATGAGATATTCATCAGTTAATCAGCACAAAAAAGTGGTGACCAACACAATAATGTCCACTCAGCCTACATTTGTTTCATTCCATGATTTCCATGATAGCTTCCCAAATTTCCTCAAGGATGCTACATGTTGGAATTATAATGGAATGATGTACTGAGAGGGGAGGGGTGAATCAGTACCTCTAAAAATTTTCTTGGTTAGCCCATTAACCCTTAATCATCAGTTTTTAAATTATCTTATCTAACTATTCATCTTTCTTTATGTATATGCAATCATATCATAAGTTCTTTAGTATGTAACCATAATAGAAACATTCATGAAAATAGATAACACATACCACAAGATATGATATCACAGAAAACTCCTGTTAGGAAGTAAAAACTGTGGTGGGGATTGTTACCCACAAGACTACACTATCTACATATAAGAAGGGGCTGGTTAAGGCTTACAATTGGTCACTTCTGATGACCTACCCTGTTAGGAGTATTACAGTGGAGACCTATTAAGATCTACTTCATTTGAAGCTTTAGCAACACTGTTAAGTGTGCAC
>MU226046.1:3215883-3243684 GCA_018584345.1 Thuja plicata
TAGTTTATTTGCATCTGTAACTGCTCATTCTCAATAGTCATGTCCAGTCTAAACTTGTCCATTGCTCTGATCTTTTCTCTCAAGTCTTTAAGATTTTCAAGAGAGAGACTTAGCTCTGATACCAATTTTTGGAATTATAATGGAATGATATACTGAGAGGGGAGGGGTGAATCAGTACCTCTAAAACTTTTCTTGGTTAGCCCATTAACCCTTAATCATCAGTTTATAAATTATCTTATCTAACTATTCATATTTCTTTATGTATATGCAATCATATCATAAGTTCTTTAGTATGTAACCATAATAGAAACATTCATGAAAATAGATAACACATAACTCAAGATATGATATCGTAGAAAAATCTTGTCAGGAAGTAAAAACTGTGGTGGGGATTGTTACCCACAAGACTTCACTATCTGCAGATAAGAAGGGGGTAGTTAAGGCTTAAAATTGGTCACTTCTAATGACCTACCCTATTAGGATTATTACAATGGAGACCTGTTAAGATCTACTTCATTTGAAGCTTTAGCAACACTGTTAAGTGTGCACTCTGTTAAGAGATTTGTAAAGAACTATTAAGTCCACCTTCTACAAAAGGATTTTAGATGTGATGCACTTGTTAGAATGCAACTACATAAGTCTTTGATCTGATGAAGTATGCAATCTTTAATTTCTGATAACATATCCTATTAAGCTTCATACATATAAGTAATCATCCTTCCATGATTGATAATACCTTTATCTGCTCGTCGGTAGCCTCTATGTGTTCTTGACAATTGATATGATATGTTTCTAAACTTTGCATGAATTCTTCCTTCTTCTCCTTAGATGCTCTTCGTGGCTATCAACAACAATGAATTCATAACTCACAATTGAGTTGAACATCTATTTATACTAGTTTTTTGGCTTAATTCTTGATTCACTCTTCACAAGTTAACTCTAGATGCAAGGTTTACAACTTGACCTTGATCTTTAGTTAGATATGTTTTAGATCCTTTAGGATGCTTTAAAACATTTACATAAAGCTTTCTTGACCCTTAAGTTATCATTTAAAACAAATTAAAACTATATAAATAGAATTACATTGCTTTATCTGACGTGTAAAACTCAGATCCACTATTTGCGGGTTCTCTAACTGACTGTCAGTTCTAACGGTCAGTTTTCTTGGTCGCTGGTGTTCCTTTCTTGAACTAGTCATTGGGAATTCCTTTTCTATTCTCAAATTTGTGTCACCGTCAGTTTTGTTCTCAAATTTGTGTCACCGGTGATGCTTGTCAATTCCATACTTAGCATTTTTCATGACCTTTGTGTTCTGTCAGTATGCTCATTGTTCGCTGGTAATACTTGTAGTTTGTCGATGATCTCTGTCAATGTTTTTCACTAAGTGTACTAATGGAAAAATTAATGTCATCACTACAATGGATTGGAAATATTCACCTCCATCCTTTAAAAGGAAGTTTGACTAGGGCCCTATTCCATATTCTAGGTGTCGCAAGCCTACTTCGAAAAATCTTTCTTTTTTGGTTCTTGTAGTAGAGAAAGCTCAAAATTCTATTGAGTTTGTCCTTATCCCTTTTGTAAAGGTCAATAGGGAATCTTTTACATTAGCTCCTCCACGTAGATATCCTAAAATTATTGATTTTTATATTTTTTATTTATTGGGGGATATTCTAGCATTGACGATGATCTTCACATGATCCCTCTCACTCACCATAGTAGAGCTCTTAGATGAGGAATTTTTTACTACTTCATCCTTGTCTCTTGCTACTGGTGGGGTGATTGGGGCTTCCTTAATAGATATATCATTTCAACCTCTACCTTCCTTTGCATATGATCAAGATTGTGAGGACAATAATCTACTGATGGATGACCTGTGAGGGCACTGATCACTTCTACATCTATAGATTAAAGCATGTTTCCATGAATTCCATAGTGCTTGTCTTTTAGTGTTGTTCCCTCAAAAAGGAACCTTGTACTCCATTGGTACTTAGAAATGAGGGGTTTTCTATTTTTACCCTTATTTTATGTGTTCTCTACTTCTTCTGTCTGTTGTACTCTTGATTTTTGACATTTGGGGACAATGCAAAGGGTTGGGGGAATTTAGCAACTCCTTCCATGTTGACCCAAATATTTATTTTCTTTTGTCTTTATGTGTCATTCTTTAAATCCAATTATTATTTGGCATTGATGAAATATCCCCTGAGAGTAGATATATGTCTACACTTCTAGGTTCTAACACCAAACCATTGAATCCCCCTATCCTTGTGTAGATGTTTTGGAAACGTGTATCACCTTTTAGGAAGTGACATTCCATGAAAATATATTTTTCGTTCCTTGGCATGGTCTATGCTCCCCTTTTAGTAGCATAGTCCATCCTAAGGGGGACTGTGTTATCTATGTATTGGATTTGGTTTTACCTAATGATATATCCACACTACAAGCTTTCTCAAAATAAATTCCAAAGTTTTATATTATATGCCTTTTTGGGGGCCAAACCACTATCTTTGTATCTTCATCTTGCACTATCATATGCCTATCTAGCTTAATGATATACATATCGGTATGATCTTAAGCTTCCCTATCATATGCCTATCTAGATTAATGCTATGTGTGTCAACGGACTATTTCTAAGCCACCCCATCACATTCCTATGTAACATTCACTTTGTATGTCAGTGCACTATCAAATTCCCCCTATCACATACCTATCTAGCATTCTCTATGTATGTCAAAGCTTCATAAAAAATTTCCCTATCATATAGATACTTGGAATAACACATCTTTCCATCTGTATCAGTATACCATCAATGGTCTCATGTCTAACTCTTTTTCTCCATCAGCCATCATGCTCGTCTAAAGCTTGTGTTCTAGAACTAGCTAACCAACAACTCACGAACTCCTACCTGAGGACAACCCCATGTGATAGAATTCTCATTGGTAACTCAAGTAAATATTTCTTTTACTTTAGTTTCACATCTTCTAAATTTAATATTCTCACTAAAGTGGGGGAAAAATATTGAAGAAATTATTTTTCCATTAGTATGCAAAAGGAAAATAGTTTCTGAACCTTTGATAAACCTACACCAAAAGACAGACTTTCAGTAACACTGAAAGTATAGATATCAGAGATTATCGAATGTTTAAAATTCAAGAGGAACCCAACATGAGGAAACCAACAAAGAAACCCAATGACTAGATATAGTGCAAATCAAGAGAACATGCACAACACAAATTGAAAGAACAAAATAGTTCAACCCAAAAGAGAGGAAAACTGATTTCAGAGAAAACTGAGCATTAGACACTAAAAGTCAGTTACATCCCAAAAAAAGTGGATCTGACTTCCATGTCAGATAAAACACTCATATTCTATCTATAGAGTTTTTTTTTTTTTAAACCATTACTTAAGGGACAAGAAACATTATTGTAATAGTTTTAATCAGTCTAACTGATTGAAAACATGGAGACTAGGAGATCAAGGTAAAGTTGTAAACCTATGATCATAGAGTTAAGTTTGTTTTACGTGAAACTTAATTAGGTCAATCTATCTTATAAATAGATGTTATAATCATTCTAAATGCATGAGGAGAGGATTAATGTAGCCAATGAACATGTCTACGGATCAGAATGAGATTTTCAAGAACTAGAACATCAAAAGATGAAATTGGTTATCAAGAACCTGATGACATGTAACTGATTGAATTTTTGGAGATGTTAAGTTGATGATCATGCAAGGCATTAAATTAGTTAATGCATTGTATTTTCATTGATGTCAACTTGATATACTCTGTATGGTAATGGAAATACTGCCAAAGAATTCAAAGAACCAATGAATCAAGGCTATGCTATCAGTAATGCATATAAATCAAGTATTCACAAAGTGACTATATACACCGACAGAGTGCACACCGATGGTCAGAGTAAAAGATCAGAATCACAGTGTTATCCAATGAGAAAATGCATAGCATTACTGATGAGAAGAGTTACAGTGTTGACTGATGAGAAAAACACAGATTAACCTGACGAAAATAATTATAGTGTTGCCTGATGGAAAAGACAAGGATGAAGATCCTGATGACAACTAAAGTCACACCAACAAAATAGTCAGTTATCACTGATGACTAACTGGAGTGTTGACCAACGGAACAGAGAGTTCAAAAATGACAAAATTTTTAGCTGTCAAGAAGCTATAAATAGACTTAACAAATACTTATCATTGTTTTAATCATCTTGATAAAGCCGGAGATAAGTAATTGATTTAAAGCTGATTTTTCCAATTAGAAAGAAGATCTCCTTAAGATAAAACATGAGTTTGCTTTAAATCTAATTGGAAAGAATTGTGAATCACACCAATATTGAAGAAAGCAAAGAAAAGGTAAAACATGTCTATAAAGAGACAAACCCAATTTGTTACGAGTGTGTGGGGTGAACAAGAGAAGAGGAAAGATGCTAAAGATAATCTGAAGGAGAAGAAAGTATTCATTTAGTCTTGATCAACAAGCTAAAGAAAGATCTAGATTTTGTAGACATCGACAAATAGTGAGACAACATCATAGAGAAGAACAGTGTGGAGCAAAGGTATAGAATTGATTATATTGATCAAAGAGGTAATGCACTTACAATAGATCTGAAAATCTACAATTATGTTGTATGTATGAATAGATGATTAATGTTTCATTTTAACCATTGAAGCATCAAGTCTCTTAACTGAGCAGGACTTAAAAGTCTTCTACAATTGAGATACATCCCAAGGAGTATCAAAAAGTTTGATCATGAAAGTAGCATTGTATATTTCCGATACCTATTGATAGGCCAAGTGAGTGTTTGATCAAGGATGGTAGCATTAGATGCCAGATACTATGTGACAAACTATCTTTTAAATCCTCTAACAAGGTCACACCTAACACTGTATTTTGTAACCTTTAACAGGGTTGGCTCCTAATAGAGCTCACTTCAGAAGAGTGAAAATTTGGTGTATCGGTCTGAGTGGTTTTTCCCTTAACATGGTTTCCACATTAAAAATCCATGTGTTATGTGTTTATGTTTCATTACTTTACTATTTTACATTTCACATATACAATTATGGATTTATCAGTATACTCTACATATTTACTATGTTTTGGTAAATAGTTGATTCCTTATCGATAATCATACAGAAGAGAGATTTACAAAGCAATCTGAAAAGTAGAAAATTGATAAAAGTATTTCAAGGCATTCATTTTGTAGGACAAAAGATAACTAGAGACATAATTTTTGGTTATAAGTTTTAAGGGTTGATTTCATGATTAATATTTGAGGCCACTAATTCACCCCCCCTCTCAGTTATTAATAACAATTGGTATTAGAGCTTGTGTGTTTAGAAGGAAGGTTTCAAGACCTAAGCCAAAGATCAAAAGATGAACAGATGAGATGTGAACAAGTTGAAAAGATAATTTTTCTTCATGGAAGAGAAGAATAAGACTCCACTTATCAGGTATTGGAAATGATGTTACTCAATACTTAAATACTGAATATGTGTTTCCCACAGGAGCACCAATAGTTGAACAAATGAGAGAGAAGCATGAGAACAATTACATGATGATAGAGGTTGCTTCCTCACTCTCCGATGCTGAATTTGAAGATGTCAAAACCTGCAATACTTCAAAGCAGATGTGGGACAAATTGATGCTTGTACATGGTGATGACAAAAATGTTTTGAGAGCCAAGGAAAAAAGCCTTAGAGGAAAGTTTGATGATCTCAAAATGAAAGAAGGTGAAAACATCACACAATACAACACAAGAATCAAAGAGGTAGTCAATGCTATCCGAGGAGTTGGAAGTGTACTAGAAGAGGATACAGTGGTAAGTAAAATTCTAAGAACCTTACTGCCTACTTATTCTATTAGAGTACCCACCATTTAGGAAATGAGAGCAGTAAAAAATAGCAATGTTACTCTAGGCAGTTTGATTGGAAGACTAATTTCATTTGAGATGAATAACTTTGATAATAGTGTCTTACCAAACATAGAGTCTGCATTCAAAACTTCTATGAGAATAAGTAAATCAAGTCATAAACACACTATGAGAAAAGATAGTGATAGTGAAAGTGAAGAATAAGATCTTGATGAAATTGAAGCACTAATGACTAGAAGAATGGAGAGAGGCAAAGGTAAATACAAAGGTAAATTACCACTTGTTTTTTTTAATTGTAAAGAGATTGGACACTTTGTTGCAAGATGTCCTAATAGAAGAAAAGATGACAGAAGTAATGATAGATCATTTGAAAAGAAGTCTGACAGAAGTGATTATAGAATCTACCAACAATCAAAAAGAAGAGATACCCGAGACTACAAGGATAAAGGAAAGAAGGCCAATTACCTAAAAAAATGCAAAGATGATGATACTGACACCGAATCTAAGGAAGACATCAAGATGGTGTTTGCAGAAGTAAAAGATGATTCAGATGATGATGAAGAGAGGTATGTAGAAACAACACTCATATCTAAAGTTAGTAAAAATGATGTCTAGATCATAGATTGTGGCTGCACTCACCATATGACCAGTGAAAAGAATTTTTTTGAAACTTTTGAATACTATAAAGGTGGTTTAGTAAGAATGGGTAATGACACACCGTGTCCAGTTGAAGGTAGAAGAACCATAATGTTGAATAACCAGATAAAATGTGAAAATACTTATTGATTAAATGGATTGAATTATAATCTATTGAGTGTTTCTCAGTTGAATAATTCAGGTCACAGAGTAGCATTTGAAAATATGAAGGCAAAGATCATCAATAAATCAAGAAATCTGATTGGTATCAGTGAGCAGACAAAAGGTAACTTATTCTATCTGAATGATACTAACACCACTTGTTTGATTGCTACATTCGAAGACATATGGTTGTGGCACAAAATATTGTGCCATATGAATTTTGACAACATGATAAAGATTAGCAAAAAGAGAAATGTAAGAGGCTTACCGACAATGACCAAGCCCGACAACATCATGTGTAAGAATTGTCAAAAAGGTAAGATGACAAAGTCTAGTTTCAGAAGCAAAACCCATACATCTGATGCCATTCTAGAATTAGTCCATACTAATTTATGTGGACCTATGAGGACAAAGAGTTATTATGGAGATAGATATTTTATTCTCTTTGTTGATGATTACTCTAGAATGATGACAAACATGTTTCTAAAAGATAACTCAGAAGCATTTAAGATGTTTAAATGGTATAAGGCAATGGTTGAGAAAAAAAGTGGTAAATAATTGAAATGCTTAAGATTAGATAGAGGAGGGGAATTTATCTCAAATGAATTCACTAACTTTTGTAATGAGCATGTAATCAGAAGACAAGTCTCTGCACCAAGAACACCACAGCAGAATGGAATTGTTGAAAGAAGGAACATATCCATAGTTGATTGTGCAAGGACACTGATGATAGAGAAAGGAATCACCCAAATCTTCTAGAAGGAAGCTGTCAATACTACTATTTACACATTAAACACAGTACAATTGAGGAAAGACACCAAAAATACACCTTATGAGCTTTTGTATGGATACACACCCAATGTAAGTTATTTCAAAATTTTAGGCAGTCAATGTTATATCTTAAAAGATGATAGAAATGGAAAAATTGACTCCAAGAGTGATGAAGGAATATTTCTAGGGTATTCCACCAAAAATAAGGCTTATAAATGTCTAAATAAGGCCTCTAAAAAATTGGTTGAAAGTGAAAATGTAAAGATAGATGAATTTGTAGAGAAGAATGAAAAAGAAAGCACTAAAGAACCAGAGGACCACAATAGGTTTACTTACAATGAGGAACCTGACACTCTACCCAACCAACAATGTAGAGCTCCTGAGAAACAAATCATTGCACTCGAGCATCGGGCTGCAAATACCGATGATCATAATATTACTCAAGATGATGCACAAAGTGATGGAAAATAGAATGAAGGACAAAATGATGATCAAGCTGATAGAAAAAGAGTTGAACCTATACTTTCTAGATATGTCAGAAGGAACCATCCACAGAACTAGATCATTAGAGACAAGAAGGCTAGTATGAGAACCAGAAGTAAGTCTCTAAATACAAGATATCTTATTTATGATTATGAGCCCAAATCTATCAATGTTGCACTTGATAATGATGAATGGATAAGTGCTATAAATGAGGAGATTGAACAGATACAGAAAAACAAGACATGGACACTTATACCAAGACTAGATGACAAGAAGGTCATCGGTACAAAATGGATATTCAGGAATAAGATGAATGAGAATGGAGAAGTCACAAAAAATAAAGCAAGACTAGTATGCAAGGGGTATGCACAAGAAGAAGGAATTGACTATGGAGAGACCTTTGCACTGGTTGCTAGGCTAGAAGGAGTAAGAATATTACTTTCTTATGCTGCATATAAAGGCTTTAAGGTATAACAAATGGATTTCAAGTCTTCATTCCTAAATGGAATACTTGAAGAAGAGGTATACATTGAGAAACCAGAAGGGTTTTTTGATCTAGACAAGAGGAACATTGTATGTAGACTACACAAAGCCTTTTATGGATTGAAACAAGCACCCTGAGCCTGGTATGAAAGACTTCATTCCTATCTTATAAGTATTGGATTTGTAAGGACTAGTGAAAATAATAATCTCTATTTGAAGGAAGATACTGATGCTAACATTTTGATTGTTGAGATATTTGTTGATGACATCATATTTGGAGGAAATGATATGCTATGCAAATCATTTGCAAATGAAATGAGCAAAGAGTTTGAGATGTCTATGTTTGGAGAGATCGAGTTCTTTCTTGGTCTATAGATCATGCAACAAGATGAAGGTATTTTCATTACACAATCCAAATACATTAAAGAAGTACTAAAAATATTCAAGATGGAAGAGTCCAAACCAATTTGAACACTGATGGCAACTAGATGTAAGCTGACAAAGGAAGACAATTCATCAAAGGTAAATCAGACTTTGTACAGATCAATGATTTGAAAACTCATATATGTTGTACACACTAGACCAGATATTGCACATGCAGAAGGAGTAGTTGCAAGATTTTCTACTAATCCCAGGGAATCACATATGAATATTGTGAAACAAATTCTAATATATCTAAATAATACTGAGGAATATGGATTATGGTATACAAGAGAAGGAAAATTTAAACTTAAGGTCTTTACCGACGCTGATTGGGTTGGAAATATTGATGACCAGAAGAGAACAACTGGAGGAGCATTCATTATGGGTGACAGACTTGTCACATGGATTAGAAAGAAACAAGGATGCATCACTCAGTCTACAGCAGAAGTAGAGTATGTTGTTGCTACTGCAAACTGCTCAAATATTGCATGGATAAAATAGTTACTAGAAGGTATGCATATGAAAATTCTTGAACCAGTAATTATCTACTGTGATAATACAAGTGCAATAAACATTTCCAAGAATCCAATCATGTATGCTAAAACAAAACATATTTCAATCAAGTATCATTATTTAAGAGAACAAGTTCAGGAAAAGGAGGTGATACTTGAGTATGTGCAATCAAAGGAACAACTAGCCGATATCTTCACCAAGCCACTACCTAAGGATGCATTTGAATACTTGAGAAAGAGACTAGGGATCAGACCTGGTGGAACCCAAATTTTCAAGCTGATTTAAATGGCTAAGGTTTATATCTTAACCATCGATGACATCTCTAATCCAATGGCAGTTGCTTTTTCTCTGAATGATTTTAGGGTTTACTTGAAGTGCTTCTGAATTTGTGACTACACAACATTTTATCCTATAGTGGGAAACCCTAAGTCATTGGCATAGTTACCATTTCCTTTTTTCGTAGTATCGCTTGATATATTGGGGGTTAAGTGAATAGTCTCGAGACTATGAGACTACACAGTCGCGAAGTCTCCTAATCAGACCAAGAGTTAAGCCTCGGTCAAAGTTCTAACAAAATCTGAATAAGCACTAACAGATGAATGAAAAGGTTACATGTGGCACTAAGAGGGCCCAAGTATTATCTCCTTAGTCAGTGAGTCTCTGAATATTTTGATGACCTCATTAGAAATCATGAGATTAAATATCGATCGTAGATGACAGTGAAGATCTAACGATAGTCATTTTATCTCTTGATAAACCCTGAGTCAACAAAATCATTTGGTGATCTCAAGACCAATGCAAATGGGTAACCACAGGTGTCACTTTAGTTTACAATGAGTTAAGTCAATATCACTTCGATCTCCGGATCTCATGATTAAACTAAGTGTAAACAAAATCTGAAGAGATGAAGAGAATTAATAGTCACAGGTTCACTAGATTAGAGCAGGGTTAAAGTTGGATGATATTCAAACTGTGTCTGATCTATGATCAACACCCTATCACAAATAAGAAGATTCCATATGTCAAAAACATTTGAAAATTAGAAAAGTCAAAGGGCCTAAGTGGCAGATGACTAGGATATATCTCTTTTATCTCATCAGTCTCATTAATATTATTTTATCATGTATATCAACTTAGGGTTTCAAATGAGAATCTGATAATTTGACATGGGTTTTCTACAGGGTTTTATAGGAAAATAAAGAAGATGGATTGTCCAGAATAAAAATATGGAAGATACACAGACATGCATACGTATATTTCAAATTCATGCAGAGGATTTAAAGTTGCCAAAGATATATTTCAAGTGAAGATAAACTTGTTATTATTATTTTTTATCAGATAATTATGTTTAATGGATGAATTATCATTCATAGTTGTAATTTCTTGGCTATTCAGTTGTGGTCCTAGGAATAGTATTAGTTAGAGATGAACCATTGCAATTCTCTGAAGCTTGTTTCACATTCTTTCAAACACATATAAATAAGGGTACTAGGAACATTGCAAAGGGATGTCTCTAGGACAGTTTGAATGGATATTTTTTTACATTTCAGATAAGTTTTAGTGGTCGATCACAACTGGGCATCAATTCTTGTGTAACCATTTTTTAGTAATCAATAAAGATAAGTATTTTCTATCTATGAGCTTTCAGTTTTAGTTCCATTCAATTAGTCTTCTATAATTATTGAAGTAAGTTCAATAGCTACCTTTGAGTTTCTTATGCAAGAGATTCTTTGTTTGATCATCAGGAAGCTGTGAATACTTAAATTATTTCCAACTTCTTGTTCATTTGGCCTCCCAACCATAGGAGTTAAATTAATTTGAACTAATAAAGTTATAGCATAAACCTTATCTCTCTTTGCATCCAAAGAAGTTAGATAGTTGATAGGTTGATACTATCTTGTGGAGTTGTACATAGGATTAGATGATTGAATTGATTCTATTTCCCATATTGATAAAGGCAATGATCTAAGTTGTTATTGAGGATAGTCACTTGGTTTATTGTTTCATGTTGTTGAAAGATTCTAATACTTCATTCATATATATATATATATATATATATATATATATATATATATATATATTCATAAAACATTCTATTGCTCTCATAATATTTGCAATTTTTTTAGTTATAATTAGTTTGTTACCCTTCAAGGTAGTTTGTCCTACTTGTGAAGGAATATTTCAATAATCATTATCTGCTACAAAAATCCTTGGCATACAAGGTAAAGGCCCACCAGCCTAGGTCCTATAGAGCCTAAATTGCAGAGGTTTTAACCTTCCCCCAAAGGTTAACTCGTTAATTGGCCAAGTCAAGAGGATATCCCAAGATTGGATAGGAAAAATCCATAGGATTTCCAATTTTCTGATTTGAGTACCAATGGATTGGTGACTCTACTAGGGACTATTCACATTTTATGTTCAAGTTTTCAGAATTTCAGAGTTTCACAGACCAAAGAGTTAAAGTGTACTCTGCTGGAGATCAGAATCCAAAAGACTAGTGAAAGTGATTTTCCTTCTGACAAAGGAGGTGGCAAATCTACCAATCAAGATTGAAGAATTCATGTTGGGTAGGAGATCTTTGAATTCAGACCAATTTGAATTAGATTTGCATAAAAGTTTGAAGAAAAGTAAGAAAGAAATTACTGAGAAGATGAACACCGGACATAGAAGGTTTCCTGATAGGGAGGCTACTGGTTTCAATTCTAGAAATAACCATAATTTAGAAGAATTTGTAAATACTTTTGGTTATGAGGATGATTCTAGTTCAACCCATGAAATAGAAGAAGAGTATGATGAGGAAGATGATTTCCTTTATGCCACATTGAGCAAGTTAACTGAATATGGAAAGAAAAATCAAAAAATGCTAAAGGCCATGAAAAGATTATCTGATGAATCCTTAGAAAAATTGGAAATAAGGATAAGTGAATTGGAATCTATATTTGAAGAGGAAGGGGAAAAGGAGGCACCACAAGCAAACATACCACCAATATACAATCCTCCTCATAGAAAAATAGAGAACCAATTTTCAACAATGATCACACAAATCCATTGTTTGAACCGGTGATGGAGGTAGATTTAAAAGAAGTCATAATAAAAATGAAAGGAATGATTATTTGAGGCAACCAAGAAATCATGACCAAGGTAACCCAAGATAGGAAAGATGGGATGATGGTCACAAAAATAGACAGAACCATCCAGGCCAAAATCATCAAGACAAAAATCATCGGAATAGAAATAATTAGAATTTCAGAGGCCGGCATGGAAATAAACACAACATGGGACATCAGAGAAGAGCTCCCATGGTGGTGGAAAGATACAGATAGCTTGAATTTACTAGAATAGTTGGGTATCCTAATGACATATCAAAGGATTTGAGGAAATCTATTCCAAGATTCTCAGGAAATGGAGTAGAATCTGTAGAGAAACATACCATAAACATGAAGAATACTATTGAAGAGCAGGATGGGAGTCATGAAGATGTATTCATGAAGCTATTTTCCCAATCACTAACTGAAGATCCTGTAGAATGGTATAGAGCATTTCCTGATGGATCCATTTCAAGCTGGTATGATTTGGTAAATTAGTTCATTGAATAATTTGGTGACCATAATGACACATCATTTGCATCTCATGAACTAACCAACATTAAAAAGAACTTTAATGAGACATTTGAAGAATTTAACAAAATAATTAATAAAGTTCTAAATAGAATCCCAAGAGACATTAGGCATGTGGATTCTTTCCTGGTTGATTTCTATCTGACTGCATTTGACAGTAAAACTCATTATGAAATCAGATCACAAGGCCCTGCCACATTGCAACAAGCTTTCAAAATAGCCTCTACTATTGAAAATAATAGAAGAGCTACTGGTAGGGTAGACAAAATGAGTGATACTAAGTTGCACAATCCAAGAGCTCCTGAGAAGAATGATTTAAAAGAAATTATGGATATGCTAAAGAATTTGAATGCTAAAAAAGGTAGGGATGATAGACCATCATTTTCTAAGAATGATAGACCAGCATTTTCTAAAAATGACAGGCCACCTTTTTAAAAAAATGATAGGCCTAGATTGCAAGACATGCCATATAAGACTGCATGGAAAGATGGAAAGCCTGAAAACCAGTCTTATGCTAAGGAGACACCAGATCCATTGAAGAGAAGTGATCATCTAGTGGAGGAGTATCCTTGGTGTGATGCCTGCAATTTACCCCATTCCCCTGATGGCTATGTGGTGGCCCAAAGGTTCCAAGAAGAAGAAGATTATAATGATGAGGAGCAGCCCGTAGTGAATAATGTCTCATCAGAGCCAATGTGGGGAGAAGATGATTATATTTATTCTAAGGAAGAACATGTTTACCATGAATATTTGAACAAAATATACCATTGTAATAAAAAGGGGGGTGAATTGCCAGTTATCAGAAGATTGACAAATGAGGAAAAGGAAGCATATACTATTGCAGCCATTGAAGAGGTAAGAAACAAATACAAACTAAGGAATAGAATAGTGAATGCCAATTAGGGATAAATTGCAGGATTACCTGCCAAAATGCCAAAGAAAAAGGTAAATCCACCTGATCCAAAAGCAACCAAAGATGATGCAGAAACAAGCCAGCAGGTAGACTCTCAGAAAATACCTAAAGTAGCAAAGGAGAAAAACAAAGTCAATAAATCTGTCCCAAGTAATAATTCTTTCATTTTGAATGCCTTATCTCAGGTAAAGATTTATGTTCCATTATTTGAAATGATGAAAGTTCCCGAGTATAAGGATGAAACCATAAAAGCACTATCTACCTTAGTTAATGTTTCTAATGAGGATTCAAATCAAAAAGCAGTAAATGAAGATCCTCCTGTTGTTTATTTAGGAACATTTGTTTCTCAGAATGTTGCACATGTTGATCCTTTTTATTTAACTTTGATAATTAATAATAAGTTTCTCAAGATATGCATGATAGACTCAGGGGCAGCAGTGAACATAATGCCTATAGAGGTCATGAAGGAACTTGAAATGAAAGTGGACACTACTTATGGAAGATGTTATGCCATGGACAATAGGTCTATCCCTATTGTGGGTATCATGAAGGATGTAGAATTTAAGTTTCCTTCTTTTCCTAAAATGTCTCATAAAACTGATATCACTATTGTTGAAGTGCCTACATATTATGGAATGCTTCTATCTAGGCAATGGTCTAACCTTGTAGGTGGTCATATTCAATTGGATTTATCTTATGCCACCATCCCAGTGAATGGTAGGGAAGTAAAAATTTGCAAAGAGCCTAGGTCTCAATACATCATTGACAAGGACATTGGGATTGAAAAGATAAAATTTTTCCATTCAGACATGGACAACTTTCAGGTAAGTATTGCTAAACCAATATTGAAAATTGATAGTCCTATTAAAGTATATTTTTAGGAAAACCAAGATAATATTTGGAAAATGACTTTTGATGGAGCATGTAGCAAGGAAGGTAATGGTGCTGGGGTCACTTTTGTGTCCCCATGTGGTAAGAGTCTAAAATTTTCTTTCCTTATTAATTTTGAATGCACTAATAATGTTTCAGAATATGAAGCATTGATTCTTGGCCTTAATATTGCAAAATCTTATGGTATTAAAATGCTTTCAGCCTGTGGTGATTTTGAATTAATTTTTTCTCAGGTTAGAAATAAGTTCACCACCAAGAATCCAAAATTAAAACAGTATAGAAATCTAGTGTGGGAATTAATTGAATTCTTTGATGCCTTTGGAATTAAATGGATAGAGAGATCAAAGAATTTTCTTGTAGACTTGATGGCTAATATAGCCATCAAGAAGATTGATATCCCTTTTGATGAGATATTTGAAGATGACAGAGACCTCCTCAAATTTATAATCAATGAGGATAAGTATGAATATCAATGCATTGCGTGGAATGGGTATGTTGAAACTCAAGATGGAAAAGAAACCTTGTTTGATGAGCAAATTGTTCAGTTAAAAACCAAGAAAATTCCTAGAGGTCTGGTTGCATTGGAAGGAGTGTTTGATGACCAAGAAACTTTCAAAAGGGGTAAAGTTGTTAATGAATCTAAGGGTATTGAGAAGATTAATTTAGGAAATTACCTTACCCCTAAGGAAGTCTGTATAGGCAAAAAAATTACTCCTAGAGTCAGAGCTAATTTGATAAATCTATTAAGAAAGTATAGGCACATCTTTGCATGGTCATATGATGACCTTAAAGCTTATAGAGAGGACCTATTTCAGCATGAAATTCCTCTAAAATTATATGCAAAACCTTTTAGATAGAGGCAGCATCCCATCAAGCCAATGTTGGCTCCCAAGATGAGAGAAGAACTTGTCAAGATGAGGGATGCAGGTATAATTGTACCTATTAGACATTCTACTTGGGTGTCAAACTTGGTCCCTTTTAGAAAAAATAATGGAGACATAAGGTTGTGCGTGGAATTTAGAAATCTAAATATATCATCTTTAAAATATAATTATGCATTGCCAAATATGGAAGCTCTCCTACAAAAGGTCACTAGAAATGAATTGTTATCAATGATGGATGGGTTTTCAGGGTATAACCAAGTGAAGGTCAAAGAATCAAAATAGTGTAAGACAACCTTCACCACACCTTGGGGAACCTATGTATATGCAAGAATGCCTTTTGGGCTAACCAATGCAGGAGCAACCTTTCAAAGGGAAATGGATGTGGCATTTTATGGTTTGATTGACCTTATTATGGCAGTGTATCAGGATGATTTGATGGCTTATTCTAAGAAGGCAGATGATCATTGCAGTCACTTGGAGTAGATTTTTAAAAGAGCTTTAGAGTATGGTATATCTTTAAACCTAAAGAAGTGTCATTTTGGGATTACAGAAGGAAAGCTTCTTGGCCATATTGTATCAAAGGATGGTGCAAGGATAGATCCTGAATGGATTGCAACCATTGACAAGATTCAAATTCCTATAAATATCAAAGGTATCTAGTCATTTTTTGGGCAAATAAATTTTGTAAGAAGGTTTGTCCCTAATTTTTCTGAAATTATCAAACCCATTGCTAAGATGCTTAAAAAAGGTGTGGAAATCAAATGGTCTAATGAGGCTATAGAGGCATTTGCTAACATTAAGAACGATATTAAGGAAGACCCAGTTCTTAAGACACCAGATTTTTTAATGCCTTTCCAAATATTTTCTTTTGCATCATATCACACTATTGTTGTAGTCATATTGCAAAAAAATGATGAGGGTTATGAGCAGCCTATAGCATTCTTCAATAAAACCCTCCAAGAAACAGAATTAAACTATGACATAAATAAAAAGCAAGCCTATGCTTTATTCAAGGAAGAAAAATCTTTTACGCCCTATCTAGTGAGAGCTAAGGTGATAGCCTATGTACCAAATGCAGCAATCAAAGACATATTTAAGCAATCTGAAGTGACAGACAGAAGATGTAGATGGGTAAACCAAATTCAAGAATTTGACATGGAGATCCAGATAACAAAATTGGTCAGAGGATAGGGTCTTGCAAAGATGATGGGAGAATCAAAGCTTGAGGCAGTTCAGATAAATCAAGTAAGCATTGAGGAATCAGTGGTAAGAATTGAAACATGTCCATGGTATACTGATATAGTACATTTTCTTAAACATATGAAATGCAAAGAAGGTTTAATTGAAAATCAGAAAAGGACAATAAAGTTGCAAGCTTCTAAATATGTTTTAATTCTAGGTGATTTATATTGGAGAAATAGAGAAGGTATTCTATTATTATTCTTAGATATGTACCAAGTAGAAGAAGTTTTGAAATAATTACATGATGGAGTATGTGGGGGTCACTTCTCATCAAGAACCACTGCCCATAAAATTCTTCATGTTGGGTATTATTGGCCTCATATTTTTAAGGACAACTATGCATATGTTAGGAATGTGAGGCCTGCCAAATATTCTCAGGAAAATTGTAGTATAATGGTGCACTACCCCTAAGACCCTTGTCAATTGAAGAGCCTTTCCAAATGTGGGGGATAGACTTTATCTGTGAGATCACTGATGTTTCTAGTGGGAAACATAAATGGATCCTTGTTGCAATAGATTACTTCACCAAATGGGTTGAAGCCCTACCATGTAGGCAAGCTACAAGCAAGGTAGTTGTGAAGTTCTTAACAGAAAATATAACCAGATTTGGTGTCCCTTGCAAAATCATTTGTGATAATGGTATGTGCTTTAGATCCAAGGAATTTTCTAAATTTTGTAGTATGGTATTAATCTATCATATTCTTCCCCCTACCATCCACAAGGGAATGGTCAGGCTAAGTCAAGCAGTAAAAACATATTGAAAATAATTAAGTGGATGTTAACAAACAACAAAAGGGCATGGGATTCCAAATTACCCCTTGCACTTTGGGCAGACAGAATAATAGTTAAAAAATCTACTGGATTTGCCCCTTATGAGCTTGTGTATGGAAAACAAGCCAAATTACCATTGAATAATCTTCTCCCAGTATACAAATTTGTCCAAGAGGAACAGTTTGAGGATATGGATTTCATGGGAGATAGGATGAACTAGCTTATGGAGTTACATGAAATAAGAATGGATGCACGGAGAAAGAATGTGAAAAATAGTTGTAGATGAAGACTTTGCATGACAAAAGAGCCAAGGACAGAAATCTTCAGAAAGGAGATTGGGTGCTGAAGTGGAATGCCAAAGATCAGGATAAAGGAAAGCATGGAAAATTTGAAGCTTTATGGCTTGGACCTTATGTTATTTATGATAGTGCAGGAGAACATAGTTATCTTTTGCAAGATATAGAGGGACATGTCCAAGAATTTCCAACCCATGCCCAATATCTGAAGCCATTTTTCTCCTAAAACAGACAAGAAGTATCCTTAACTTTACATTTTACTTTCTTGGTTTTTTTTTTTTTTTTAGATTATTTATTTTTTTCTATTTTGGTCTTCTTCTCTAGAGATAGCTGGGATCTTGCTATGTCCAGGTGTGAACATACATCTCCATAAAGAGACACTGGTGGAACCTAGATTTTCAAGCTGATTTAAATGGCTAAGGTTTATATCTTAACCGTCGATGACATCTCTAATCCAATGATAGTCACTTTTTCTCTGAATGATTTTAGGGTTTACTTGAAATGCTTCTAACTTTGTGACTACACAGTTGTTTTATCTCATAGTGGGAAACCCTAAGTCATTGGCACAGTTACCATTTCCTTTTGTCAGAGTGTTACTTGATATATCGGGGGTTAAGTGAATAGTCTCGAGACTATGAGTCTACACAGTTGTGAAGTCTCCTAATCAGACCAAGAATTAAGCCTTGGTCAAAGTTCTGATAGAATATGAATAAGAACTAATAGATGAATGAAAAGGATACATGTGGCACTAAGCGGGCCCAGGTATTATCTCCTTAGTTGCTGAGTCTCCAAATATTTTGATGACCTCATCAGAAATCATGAGATTAAACATTGATCATAGATGATAGTGAAGATCTAATGATAGTCATTTTATCTCTTAATAAACCCTGAGTCAGCAAACTCATTTGGTGATCTTGAGACCAATGCAAATGGGTAACCACGGGTGTCACTTCGATTTGTGATGAGTTAAGTCAATGTCACTTTAGTCTCTAGATCTCGTGATTAAATCAAGGGTAAAGGAAATCTGAAGAGATGAAGAGACTTAATAGTTGTGGGGTCACTGGATTAGAACATGGTTAAAGTTGGATGATATTCAAACCGTGTCTAATTTATGATAGACACCCTGTCACAAATAAGAAGATACCATATGTCAAAGACATTCAAAAATTAGAAAAGTCAAAGGGCCTAAGTGGCAGATGAATAGGATATATCTCTTTTGTCTCATATGTCTCATTAATATTATTTTATCATGTATATCGACTTATGGTTTTGAACGAGAATCTGATAAGTCGACATGGCTTTTCTACAGGGTTTTATAGGGAAATAAAGAAGATGGATTGTCCAGACTGAAAATATGGAAGATACACAGACATGCATACGTATATTTCAAAGCCATGCAAATGATTTAAAGTTGCCAAAGATATATTTTGAGTGAAGATAAACTAATTATTATTATCTGTTATCAGATTATTATGTTTAATGGATGAATTATCATTCATAATTTTACTTTCCTAGCTGTTCAATTGTGGTCCTAGGAATAGGGTTAGTTAGAGATGAAATGTTTCAATGATTTGAAGCTTTTTTCGCATCCTTTCAAACACATATAAATAAGGGTACTAGGAACATTGCAAAGGGATGTCTCCAGGACAGTCTGAATGGATATTTTTTTTCATTTTAGATAAGTTTTAGTGGTCGATCACAACTGGGCATGAATACTTCTATAACCATTTTTCAGTAATCAATAAAGATAAGTGTTTTCTGTCTATGAGCTTTCAGTTTCAGTTTCATTCAATTAGTCCTCT
Source organism: Thuja plicata (assembly GCA_018584345.1). NCBI lineage: Eukaryota > Viridiplantae > Streptophyta > Pinopsida > Cupressales > Cupressaceae > Thuja > Thuja plicata. The sequence goes on from MU226046.1 coordinate 3,235,659, forward strand.
ATAATTATTGAAGTAAGTTCAATAGCTACCTTTGAGTTGCTTGTGCAAGAGATTCATTATTTTCTATCTTTGTTTGATCATCATGAAGCTGTGAATACTTAAATTGTTTCCAAATTCTTTTTCATTTGGCCTCCCAACCATAGGAGTTAAATTCATCTGAACTAATAAAGATATAGCATAAAACTTATCTCTCTTTGCATCCAAAATAGTGAGATAGTTGATAGTTGGATACTGTCTTGTGGAGTTGTACACAGGCTTGGATGATTGAATTGATTCTATTGCCCATTGATAAAGGCAATGATCTAAGTTGTTATTGAGGATAGTCACTTGGTTTATTGTTTCATGTTGTTGAAAGATTCTAATACTTCATTCATATATATATATATCTATAAGATCTAAATTTGGAGGCTTTGATGCCCTAGATCTCCTCAATAAGATTTGTATAATGAAGGGAAATCCTATGTCCAAATTCAAGATATTACATTTAATTATATTGATCAAAAGGATGGAAAAGAGCATGTAAAGAATGATGTAATAAGATGCCTACCTCATGACATAGCAGATCTAGAAAAACTCATTTTCTGAGTTATGTAGACTATTTCTAGAAATGCCGCTAGTTGATCTCGAATTAGAATGCAAAGACGAACAAAACCCAGAAATATTTTTTTATTCTAATGTTTTCTTATGAAAAAGGTCAACCCTGTACCACTTTTTCCAATGTTGTCTACACAGATCTGAAAGCATCCCTATTTTCACAGTCTGAAAGAGATTCAAAAAGGGTATCTAGATCTGGCCTGGGATCCTCTATCCTGCACCTGCAAATATCTAAAAAGGGGTTTTGGAGTGGCTATATAGGGTTTTGCCTTAGTTAAACCCCCATTTTGGTGGTTTCCACCTCCACGAATAGCCAAATATGTAGAATGTATATTGTGTGTGTGTTGCTCTTTGGAAAGAGTCTTTTGAACATGCAATATCAAGATCTAATCTTCTAGATTAATAATCCTAACATAACATGGAAATGAGAAAGCAATGCATAGATTTGAATATGATAAAGAAAGAATACCAAGCCCCCAAGGCTAAATTATTCCTATCAACTCACAATCTATAATTGCTACCCCATGATAATGTCCTTTGAATTCTTAAATGTTGAAGATGGTAGATCTAAAGAGAAAGCCTTCTTTCTTCAATGAAGATCTAAAATAACTTGTCTTTAAAGAATGATTTGATTGAAGATGATGATATGTCCTCCTATCTTTTCCTTCTATATCATCCTCTTACTTTGTTGCCTCATTATTTCATCATGCCATCATATCGTGTCCTCTCATATTATGTCCTCCCATCTCATCTCATCATGAAATGAAGGCAAAAGAGAGTGTTTATATAGAGATTTCAATATAGGTCTCCTAGGTAAATGAAATGGATCCAAATCCAAATCTCACCTTGAATTGTGGTCCTATCACAATCACCAACCAAGGAGGGAACATAGTAACTTGAATATCAGAGAAAACACATCCGCATCCAAACCCGGGGACCTATTTCAAGTTTCAGACCCTGATAAGCTACGGATCTGGAAATTGGAACCAACACTTGTCAGGGGATATGGTTGATCTCAGCCCTATCCTAGGACAGGTTTGACCTCAGCCCTATCCTAGGATAGGGTCGACCTCAGCCCTGTCCTGAGATTTCAGGCAGGTCAGCAGGATGTGACAGAAAGGCTCCCAGGTCAATCGGGGACCTAGAAAGGTGGGGGAATGAATCAAAATGTTAAGAAGGCCTAAAAGGCCTAGAGAGAGAGTAAGATGAGTCCTATGAGGACCAATACATAGGTCTTACCTAGAAATAAGATCCATGGAGAGGAAAAATCTAGGAGGATTCATAAGATCCTAACCCTAATTTCACCTAAACATGTAAAAATGCAAATCTATTATGCAAACATACTAAACGAGGGTGCTAAACCCATCCAAATGGAAGTGCTTCCATTTTAAGATGATAAATTTATCCCCCACTTTATCTTAGATATGATACTACATGAATATGTAATCTAAAGTAAGAAAACATCATAAAGTATAAAAAGGATATAGCCAAGTCCTCAATGTGAAGATCTTGCAAGAAACCATTAGTATCCGCAACCTGCAGCACACGAGGTTAATGAAAATACAAAGAACACCTAGATCTTACTATGATGATCTTGAGAAGTATATAGATCCCCTTATTCCCCCCCCTAATTTGGCTTACTAATTAATGGAAGGTGAAACAGGGTGATAAGGTGAGTTCTATATACTGAATATGAAAGATGTTGAAAAGTCCTTTCCTTAACTAGTTATAATTTTCCTAAAACTTCCCAAATTATTTCAAGAGGTTAGGTATCTAAATCATGATTCCAACATTTTTGATGGCACTAAAAACAAAGCTACCAAACTCAAGTTATGATGAAAAGAGTGAATGTCTATCTATATCCATATAGAAGGAAAATTTGAGTTTAACCTAAATAATTCAAGATGAAACCCTAGAAAAAACCTAATTTACATCCTATAAATAGGAGAAAGAGATACTTACATCCTCATTCTTACCATTTATAGAGTTGGAGCAAGGAGACAGGATGCCAAAGAGAGAGGAGTTTTGAGTGAGCTGTATGGAGGTCCTGCGAGAGTGCCTAGCCGGTAGACAACCTTTGCCCAAGGTAAGTGCCTGTTTTTAGTATTTGTGATTGAAATTTTGATGTTTTTATAGGGAAGGTCAAACCTGACCCAAGAAGGTTGACCCTAACTCAGTATGGTTGTCCCTGACCCTTTAAGGTCGACCCTATCTGGGAAGGTTCTGTCCTTGTTGGGGAGTAGGTCAACCCTGACCCATAAAGGTCGACCCTGACCCTGACCCACAAAGGTTGACCCCATCCTAATAAGGTCAACCCTATCTAGGTCAGGTAGGTTTTGAAGTTATCTAATTTAGAAGGTCTAATATGGTTCATGTCTGTGCTCGCAGGATCTAGTCCGTCTATGAGAGCATCCCTTCAGAGGGCTACTCTTATCTGTCAGAGGGAGTGTCTCTGAGATATAGCTAGAGGAGACTCAATTATTGAGAGATGTGGGACTATATTGGGTGGCAGATCTACCATAGCATGGGCTTCATCAGTCGATGATATCAGCCATGATAGAGAGATGGGACAAGGATACATGCTCATTTCATCTTCCATTAGGCAAGATCACCATCACCTTGGAGGATGTGTATAAGATCCTACAATTGCCAATCTGAGGAGAGCCTACCAGAATGAGAGTATCTTGGGGTCCTCTAGAGATTTTTGTAGATATGGAGTACTATTTGGGATGAGTGCCATAGTTGCAGACTCAGTCAGATCACATTTCATTAGCAGCCATTCTAGCAGGCCTGACACCTCTGGTATGGAGGGTGATGCTTTGTATTGCTGCCTTGGTTGTAGTGCCCAACAAAAAGGGTATAGTTTTTCTAGCACCATTCACACATCTCATACATAGGATGGAGAGTGACAGAGTCATTATCTCATGGGGCCACGACATGTTGGCTCATCTTTATCATGAGTTGAGTCAGTTGGTGAGATTTAGGCAGGAGAGTCTTATAGTGTGCACATTACTGCAGGTGTGGATGTTTGAGAATTATGCATGCACACAACCATAGGGTACTCCTATGATGATAGATGTGAGCACACCGAGAGCCTATGCATATCCACTGGCTGATGTCTGGCAGCAGGGAGATATCCTCTATTGGAGGATATGCTTTGACCATATACCAGGGATTGATGTGATTTGGAGACCATATTGTTAGATGATGGAGTGGCCCGATACTCGACAAAAGTTGAGACACTCATAGCAGTGCAAGCTGCTAGAGGGCCCTACCTAGCATGTCATGATGCCTTATTATTATGATAGGTTGATGAGGCAGATTGGTTTGATATAGGGAGTCTCTCATGCAGTACCCCGGTATGCATACTTGGTGAGATACTATCAGAGACCCGACACTATACGTCGACCAACAGTAGATGATATTGTGGATAGTGATATAGATGAGATAGAGGATATAGAGGTAGCCCCCAAGCTATCCTATGCTAGTGTGAGAAGAGAGTATATCAGATACTAGATTTTACAAGGGACCCATCCTATCTTTCCTGATGACTACCCCACAGGTGATCTAGGTCCGGAGAGGAACCACCAAGGAGAGGACATAGCAGTAGGAGAGGAGGAGGATCTAAGAGATGAGGAGGAGCCTCCCCTCAAGGGAGATCCTATGGAGGAGGAGAGAGAAAAGGAGAGAGTAGAGGAGAGAGCATAGGAGATGCCCCCAGACCACAGTACTAAGACCGGTGTTCAGGCAGTCTATGTTACTCCCGTGAGATCACAATGACCTCCTCAAATGCATATAGAGACACCACCACCGAGGCCTAGACCAAGGGAATGAGGAGAGAGCAGTCATTCCATGCCCCCACCATCTAGATCCTTTAGTGATGTCCAGGCAGGGGATCCAGGTATAACATAGTTGATTAGAATGTTTTTGAATAAAGATTTGGATTAGAATAGAGATTTTAAAGAATTTTTATATTTGAATTTTGTAGGAAGCATAGCAGAGTGGAGGAGCTTTGTATCCAAGGTTCTAAAGGATACATGCCTATCCTACTGACTACCAACTCACGAGAGAGATTCCCTTATAGGATGAAGGGATCCTGGAAGACATGTAGATATCTTCCTATGTGTTCAGCGAGAGTTGAGGATGTGCAAGGAAAGAGAAGAGAAAGCGATGGCTGACCTAGAGAGAGCCAAAGAGAAGATCCAGGAGATGAGCATGTTTAGGAGTCACTCACGGACTACCGTTCTGAGATCCTCAGCCTCACATCATAGATTCAAGAGAGTTGGGAGCCACCGACCTTCAGAGCATAGGGAGAGAGACTGATAGATATGGAACTTGTGCCACATATGTACCAAACTCTAAAAAGTTTAAATATAAAGAAAAATTTGTTTTGAGAGAAATTAGTTCTATGATTGATTACGTTTACTTTCATCCATGCATAAAAATTAATAAAGGAAAGAAGGAAGAAATGTATGAATGCATTCTAATTTACATAACTTATAAAATAATTATTCTATAAGGAACACATACATAAATAAAGAAAGAAAAGATAAATTAGGGATAATATTGTTTGAGATGCATAATATTAATAGGTTCCTTGAGAGGAAAACCATTCATAACAGAAATTTTATAAGCACCCGATGTGAAATCCTCAATTACAACAAAGGGTCCAAGCCAATTTGGACTAAATTTTCCTTTTTCACCTGGTAAAGCATTCACATTTCTTTGGTTCTCATATAGGACTAAATCACCTACCGAAAACTTCCATTCAATCACCTTATGATTATATTGTTTTTGGAGTGATTTATGATAAGCTTTAATGTGTTCCAAAGCATTTATGCGTTGTTCATATAACATTTCTAATTCTTGTAATCATTGTTCCCGAAAAGTATCCTTGTCAATGAACCATGAAATGAAACACGTAAAGAAGGTATTTCCAATTCCAAAGGCATGATGGCATTAGTTCCATAAACAAGATTGTAAGGTGAGGTGCCAATGGCTGTACAGACACTAGTCTGATAAGCCCACAAGGCATAGGTAAGTTGTGTATGCCAATCCTTCATGTGTTTGTTAACTGTTTTCTTTAATATTTGTTCAATAACCTTATTTGATGCTTCAGCTTGACCATTAGATTGAGGATAATGAGTAGAAAATCTATGTTGTATATGATATTTCTCCATGAATTTTGTGACTTCTTTATTCTTAAAAGATTTACCATTATTTGAAACTATCGTTGAAGGAATACCAAATAATGCTATAATATGATTAAGGATGAAATCACAGATAACATCGGAAGTAGTAGAATGAAGAGGAATAGCTTCTACCCATTTAGTAAAGTAATTTGTAGTGGTGAGAATGTATGTATGTCCTTGAGAAGAAGCTAGGGAAATTTTTCCAATAAGGTCAAAACCCCAAACGCTAAAAGGCCACGGAGCAACTTGATTATGAAGCTCACGAGCAGGAGCATGAATTAAATTGCCATGTTGTTGACATTGAGGACACTTCTTGACAAATGTAAAGGAATCTTGTTACATTGTTTGCCAGTAATATCCCATTCTAAGGAGTTTGTTAACCAAAGATTTCCCACCAAAATGTCCCCCACAAGAACCAGAGTGAGCTTCTGCTAAAGCCACAGGTACTTCAATTTTTTTAAGACATCTTAATAGTAATCCATCATAAGAATTCTTGTAAAGGGTTTCTCCTAAAATGATATAATGGGCTGCAAGCTTTCTGATATGATTACGTGTGTTCCTTGTTTCCGATTCTGGAAAAGTTTTATCTTTCAGAAAATGAAAAATATGTGAATACCATTCTTCGGAATGCAAATCACAACAATTAATAGTAGTCTTATCAGAAATTGCAGGGAGTTTAAGAGTGTGTATAGTAAATTGAAGGTCTTCATCATTATTTTCAAGACAAACCAAGGAAGTCGCACTTGCCATGGTGTCTGCATGTCGATTATCCTTTCTAGGTAAAGTGTGTATGGTGTAAGAAGAGAATTGTGAAAGAATATCTAGAGCTAAATCTTGATATTGTGCCATTTTTTCATTCTTAGTTTGATAACCTCCCTTGATTTGTTCGACAATCAATTGCGAATCTCCAAAAATTTCTAGGTTTTGGATGTGAAGAGATGAAGCTACTCGTAGACCAGCTATAAGAGCTTCATACTCTACAATATTTTTGGTACAAGGAAAAGTTAATTTATATGATAAAGGAATGGGTTTCTTTGTAGGAGGGATAAAATGATGCCCACCCCAGAACCTGTCTTGCACCTAGAGCCATCAAAATATAACTCCCAAGCATCATCTTGTTTGATCGCAAATATATTATCATCAGGGAATTCTACTGAGGTAATAGTTGTATTAGCATGAGGACAAGGAGCTTCAACTAAATAATCAGTTAAAGCTTGTCCTTTAATTGATTTTTGAAGAATGAAATTGAGATCAAATTTTGTGAGCAACATTACCCATTTTGCTAATCAACCGAAAAGATCTATTTTTGAGAAAAGATGTTTTAGGGGATCGAATTTAACAATCACATTGACTTCAACATTGAGCAAGTAATGCCGGAGTTTCTGACAATAATAAACTAAAGCCAAGCATTGTCTCTCTAGTTGAGTATATCGTGTTTCATAATCTAACAAGGTCTGACTAATATAGTATACTGGTTGTTCCTTTCTGTCACTATCATGTTGAGCTAACAATGCACTCACTACATTGGAAGTGGCAGAAATATATAGATAAAAGGGTTTATTTAATTGAGCAGGTTGTAAGATAGGAGGATTAGCAAGATATTCTTTGAATTGTTCAAAAGATCTTTTACATTCCTGATTCCAAGAAAAGATAGTATCTTTTTTAAGTAAAGAATTGAAAGGAATAGTCCTATCGGCTAAGTTAGAAACAAAGCGATGAATGGATTGTATTTTACCTTGTAAACTATGCAATTGAGAAATATTCTTAGGAGGAGGCATGTTAACAATAGCATCAATTTTTCAGTCTCAACTTCTATGCCTCGTTTAGAGATAATAAATCCTAGTAACTTTCCGAAATCAACTCCAAAAGCACATTTCTTAGGATTTAACCTCATATTGTAACTCCTTATTCTATCAAATATTTGTCTTAAAATAAACACATGATCCTCTCTTTGTATATATTTCACCAAGATATCATCTACATAATCTTCCAAAATCTTATGAATGTAGTCATGAAAAATCAAAGTCATGGCATGTTGATAAGTAGCTCCCGCATTTCTTAATCCAAAAGGCATCATGACCCAACAGAATGTTCCCCAAGGTGTAATAAATGAGGTCTTAAGTTGATCCTCAATAGGAATGAAGATTTGATTATAACCTAAAAATCCATCCATAAAAGATAACAATGCATGACCTGCTGTGGAATCCACAATCATGTCAATATTAGGTAGCGGGAAGTCA